>JBBPMM010000076.1:0-79327 GCA_038090335.1 Solioccasus polychromus
TCTCTCGCTGACCCAACGCTAGGAACCGGTGGAGAGTCCATCTATGGAGAAAAGTTTGCGGACGAGGCGTTCCCCGTGAACCACGATAAACCGTTCCTCCTCTCCATGGTACGCATCTCGTCTCGCCCCCACTAGCGTGTTCACCCTCCGCAGGCCAACGCAGGCAAAGATACCAACGGCTCTCAGTTCTTCATTACCGTCGCCCAGACACCCCATCTGAACGGCAAACACGTCGTATTCGGCGAAGTCATCAAGGGCAAATCGATCGGTTCGTTTGCTTGCCCCCCCAGATCGCCGTTTAACATCCAATCCTATCCAGTTCGCAGGATCGAGAACCACCCCACTTCCAATGACGTCCCCACAAAGCCCATCGTCATCGCTGCCTGTGGCGTTTTATCCCCCGACGATCCATCGCTGCAAGATACTGCGAGCCCCGACGGCGACACTTACGAAGATTACCCCGAAGACGACGAGCGCGCGCCCGACGACCACGACTACGCGTATGCGGCCGCCAACACGATCAAGAGCATTGGGAATGCGCTGCTCACCGGAAAGAATGACGACGGAACCAAAGCTGGCGATGCCAACCCGTCCGCGGCATTGGAGAAATATCTCAGTACGTCGGACCTACCCCTGCCTCTATCACGATTCACTCACGCGGAACTCTAGAGTCGTTGAGATACCTGGACATGCACGGTGCCCCACCCGAGCGGAAAGAAGAATTTGACGAACTCCGCACCGTCTTGCTCAACAACTCTGCACTCGCCGCGCTTCGCGCTCAACCTCCCGACCCCACGCTGGCCGTACATCAGACGACGCGAGCGCACTTACTGGCAACCAAGCTCGAACACAAGGGTAAGCTGTGCGCGTGCAAATACGTATGCTGTGCTAATCGCACCACAGCAAAAGCACTCTACCGCCGTGCACTCGCCAAGGTTGCTTTGAAAGACGATGACGGTGCGAAAAACGACCTACAGCAAGCTAACGCGCTCCTTGCGACAGAAGACCCTCTCAACCTCAAGGCGGCTATCTCCACTGAACTCGCTAAGATTACCCAGCGCGAAAATGAGCGGAAAGAAAAGGAGAAGAAGGCGTACAAGAAACTTTTTGCGTAGTTCAGATCAGGACAAGTACGCTAGATGGGTGGAATAGATAGAAGACAGCAGTAATAAAAACGCACGTATCCTTGTTCAATAACCGAGGACAGCTAGGTGATAAAATGGAGAAGGAATTCACGTTTTCCGACGGGGGACGCGCGTGGATGAACGCCAGTGAGATCATCCCGGAGTAAAACGGGCGCAAATATGCTCGCTGCCCGCCATCAACACATGCCCAAGAAGACGATCGACGAAAAACACACCCAGTTGATGCGCACAATTCGCGTTGGCATTGGACTCCTGCTGGACGACATAGTGTAGAAACGCCGTGAGCGATATCCACACCTCGATGCACAATCAGTTCACTTGTCGCCATGCAAACAGGGATCCACGTACATTGACACTTGCGTGCGGAAACGCGCCGAGCATCTCAAACGCCTCGTCCTTGTCTCGCACCTGTACACACTGCGCGTGCAGACGCGCAGGGACGACCGGCTCGGTCAGAGAATCGAGCAGTGCGACGAGCGTACTAGCGAAAGCCGCTACAAGGGCGGTGTGGCCATCCGAACCCTCGGAGGGAAACTCGTCGCCCTCGTCGAGACACTACATGCCACGATTAAGATTGATCCCCAGCGAACGGTGCGAGCATGGAACCCATGCCGGACCCACCTCCCGAATAATATCACATGTACGTGTCTGCGCCTGACACGCCCACAACGCGTCCTAGACTCCCGTCGATCGAAAAACGTCACGCATTACGGACGGACGGACGTACCCCAGCAGACACATGCGCCATCAACCAGTTGATGAGCCGCATGACCTCGCGTGGTGCACTGAGAGCATGTCCTGCATCCTCCCCGGGTGACGTGATCTTGCTGATTGGCCCTGGTAAGCGTGTGAGCCTCTCGAGTGTGTTTGCGAAACACGTGTATTCTGTGTGTATGCAAGGCGATTATATGAGTACGCATTGCTCCATGTATGATCTAGAATGGAGGCGTGGAGGTGTGAAGAAACGTACTGTAATATCCGGAGACGGCGATGAAGTCGTCCTTGCCAAGTGCAGTATGTAAGACGAGCGTGCACTCGAGCATCGATGGCCCAAGATTGAGCATTGCCGCCGAGTCATTATCGACGTAAACTGATAGCAATATGGTTGCTGTGTCCTGTGGCCGCAAAAGCCCCTAGATGATACGATTAGTCTATTTTTGCACATGGATGAGATCAAAGAGACGCACCACCATAGGTTCGATAAGCAGCCACGAGGGTGCTAAGATGGAACAGTCGATATAGTGCGTTCTCAAGGATGATACCATGAGGTATGCACTCACCAATAAGCTTCGAATCAGTACCAGTACCCACGAAACGAAACACGCATGGAATCTATGTGATTTAAGATCTGGGATCAACCTGCTCGCTTCTTATCGCAAGCGACTCACATCGCCTTCATTTCTGATAATCACTTCGCGATGAATAGCTTGCTTGTATCTTGGCCACAAAGCATGTCCGCGTTTGTAAAAGGAGAGCATACAGATAATCTTAAACCTACCTTACGGTTCCAAGGTCTATCGAAACGGGCTGGATTTTAATCTTGGGCCGAAGCTCAGAACCCTCGAAGCCGGCTAGTTCACGGTGCAGTGTCGACACTACGCTCTCATACTGCGGCTGATCTATGAGAGGCAGCTGCAGACACAATATGCAGCAACATGGTGAGCCCTGATAATACTTCGGCAAGCACAATGAGCACGTACGGAGATATAGAAGTCAGCAGAGATGGGCTGATGATCGCTCATCGTAATCTCCGCATGGCTTCTATACGCTAGCTGTGCCACCCTCGCGTCAGGGGACGCGATGTATAGGATACGATCCGTCCAAGCGGGTTTGCGTCTAGTCTACACGTTGAGAATCCTCCGGTTCAGCATGATACGTCGGGAGCACTTGCTTCAAGTCATATCCTAATCGATCTCTTGACACACCCAGTGCCAAGCGGTATGTGCTGCGGGATACAGAAATAAGCTTTAAATGTCGCGAGCTGAAGAGGCTGGAAGTTCGCGTACGGAAAATGGGTAAGAGGATGTTCTGTGAAGCCTGAAAAGGCCTTATTGCTCCGTATAGCACCTCTGAGCTGATCATACAATAATAGTGTCTGTATACTTTCTATACCTGATGCTTGCGAGGATAATAGCTTTCTTATGTCACCGTCCGGTAAGTCTAGTCGATAATTAAGGTCTAAAACTACCCATGAGCCTCATTCCCGCGCAGTGAATGAAACACTTTACCTCCCTAGACGAGATGAGATGAACGGGGCCGATAACTAGTGTCAAAATTTAGGACGCACCATCCAAAAGAGTACGTCACTCTGGTAAATGCTGTAGGTATCCCCCGCGAATGATGTTTGCGGATAATTTTCATTCAGTCCCTTTGGAGGAAACGCCAGTCGTCCGCTTAATTCTTGGAAATCGTAATTTCTCCTATCTATCATTTCGTCTGACGCCGCAAGATGCGCATTGACGAAAGTCAGAACAGAGGGAAGATAAGTTTTTGTTTGTAATTCTGAAGATATTTTCGGGGTAAATTCCACTCTGATGGCGGTGGCACCCTTGTTCCCCTGTAGACCATTGCGTGAATAACTGGAACTATTTTGAAATAACTATGGTTGGATACCATAAATCCCATGATCCCTGAACCAGCTTCGCAAGAGCGAACATTGGTAAAACACGGTGCAAGAGCTTTCTTCACGATCACAATAAGTAATATGCCAACGAGTTGCCTTGAAGTAAGCTAGCAGCACACAAAGATGGTCAACACCAATTCAATCGCATCAGCAACAAGTACCTTCTCGTACAACACGTGTTTCTCCCCTAGACCAGCGAAAATTGCTGTCAGCCACTCGTCTTCCTTCAATGTGCTCGTAGTATACAAAAGTGCTTCGGTCGATAAGTCCAACTCCTGGAATCCTAGAACCAGCATATCTGGATCTCCAATAGTCTGTGCATCAGTTGTGCTAGCTGACAAATTTTTTTCGTGCAACCCTAGAAACTCTTATGAATCGAGCTAGAGTCAGAAGAATGACATCAACGAACCTTGATGAAATGGATCCGAAGGCACTTCAAACGGCGAAAGTTTCAGAGGGGATATCCGACCTGTCCCGGCTGGACTTTTGGTTTCAGTGCCACGTAGCCACAGGTATAGATCTTGCGAGGGAGATCTTCCGTTGACGTTAAAGGTCCCTAACCGGATCCTGCAGAGAGATGAGTAAGAAATCGGAGCACGCCGGATCGGGACCCACTTGAGATGGTGTACATTACCATTCGACGCCTCCTTCGCAGCAGCCCGTTCGATCCAATGGCGCCGTACGGTTGAAATATCCAAGATATCATCTCCAGGAAGGCCAGCGGCTGCTAGAGACAGCCGTGCATGTAGGGGTTGCTTGCGAAGGCGGAGATCAAGACGGCGGGATGGCGGGTCCAAGACATACCCATCGATCCACGAGAAATCAGTACCTGCAGGATGAGTTTCAGCTTGAAAGAGGGCAGTGTTAGCCCTCGAGGTGAATCGTGTTTCTAGGGCAAGCGCGTACTCGCAATCTCTTTCCAACGGCGACACTCGGCAGTGAAACTCTGTATCTGTTGGGTATTACGTGTACGAACGGTGAACGTAAGTGGTCTATTGTCTTGTGCACTCCGTCTGATTGTGAGGAGCCAATCTTACGTGGCGATGGGTTAGGGTGAATGAAGCAACGTCTGGATTGACTCACCGGACCCTGCATCTACGGTTAGATCGCTCGCTACTGTCTGCGAGTCAGTCTGAGCAACAGCCAACAACAAGTGCTCTGTGATCGGGAGCGCATCGAGCACTCTGACGCTGTCCAAGAGGAATATGCTTGACGATGGTGAGCATGGATTCGGAACGGAACGAGAGTCGTACCAAGCGAGTTCGCGATGGGTGACAATGGCGATCGAGTGAGTCTTGTTCGTCAGCTGTACGCTGAGCGTGTCCGATGGACGTAACAAGGACTCCATGTTACTGTGAAGCGTTGATCACGCGACATGTACGCCTTTTGACGTTCTTCTCACGCTTCCCCGCATTTTCATAATCGACCGGATATAAAGTGCCCTCGTTCACCTATTCCCCCCATCTCCCCAATGACCCGCACCGAGCGCGCCACCTCCCCCCGTGCCCTCCTTCGCGACCGCTCAGAGTCAAAGTCTGGCCTTGACAAGTCCCTCCGAAAGGGCGGCGGTGGCCAGCACAACTGGGGCAGCCTTGCCAACGAACGATACCTCGAGTCTGCCGCACTCGACGACGAGGAGCAAGAGTTCACTGAAGGCGGGAGAGACTCACGTGTGTCATCGTCGTCGTTCGTTGCCCCCTCACTCATTTGCGTCTAGTCGAGAACGAGAGGAGCTCGTCCGAGAGGAGCTCGTCTGAGAGAAGGTCCAACTCCATCACCGAAGAGGAGAAGCGTGACGCGAGAAATTTCAGGAAGAACGCTCTCAAAGGCCAAGGTAGCCTCTATTCTTGTCACGAATCGATCCTTTCTGATCACCACATGTAGACATTGACTTGTCGGCCATCGCCCGCACCTCGGCGGCGGTATCTACCTCTCCTATCGCACACGTTCAAGTCCCTATGGTGTAGAGGTGCCTAGTGCATGCCTTTATCTTACCATCCTCGTGGCAGTCGTGAGACAGGTGCATTTTACAACATGAGTTCAGCTGTATTTGTATTTCTGTCCTGAAACCTCCAATCAATAATTACAAAACCATGTCACCATTAGTTCTATTGACCAATAGTAAACAAAATGTTACCATCCACTATGGAGTGAATCCACGGAACGTAGACATGGTCACCAGACATGATCGATGTCGATATGATCATCTTGAGATATATCGATAGCGAAAATATCGCGGTGAACCTATCGCAAGCCTTTCGTTTTACGGTCGGGCCATTTCCCCAAATTGATATCGTCGACAAAGCCAATTGATCGTGGAAGGCGAGACTAACAGCGAGAACAGAAGACGCCAATTCTCGAAGCCTATCGTATAGAGCACGAAAGAAATGTGCGTAGTAGTTCGCAGGTGAATAATCCCAGGCACTGCCTTTCATGGCGAACTTGCAGTGACGGAAGAATTATCTTTGCCCTTGTTGATGAGCTTGGCACAGAATCCAGGGAAACCAACGAAAATAGACTCTGGGTCCAACGCCAAGTTAGGGGTAGAACGGGATCCATGATGGAGCGGACAAGTGCCGGGCCGTCTTGTCTCGCTGCGTTGCAACGCGTAGCGATACATATATTATTCCACTAATCAGCCTGAGATTGGCAGCTTGATATACTTTCTGCGCCACCACTCGCGACGTCCACAGGTTTCCTATTTCTGCCCCCAGCAAGCGGTTGCGAAGAAAACGGAAATGATTCAGGTTAGCAAGTTAGTTACCTTACAAAAGGTCCTTACGCTGCTAACCCGTCCACGACACAACTCCATTCGACATCGTAGATGCCGAGGCTCAACCCATCGTACCAACCCGCTTCCACGCTTTCAGGAACATGGTCCAGATCGAGGTGCGGGAAAATACGTTTCTCCAAAGTCATGCATGAAGAGATGCCAGGGGGTACCGTCAAATACATTGACACAGGGGTCACAAGGTAGGTCGAATTGAAATAGGGGGCGGACAGAGCGGTCATGAGTTGGTCCCGTGGGGCCCCCGCGAGATCCTGGAAGGACAATCTACCGGACGCGACATCTACTGAAGCCTGAGCATTCACACAACCTCTAAAGCAATTACGTACCGCGCTGAGGCACACCGAGGAGATGCCGGGGAGGCATATAAGTCTTCCAGTAGATGACATGGGTGCGTGAATCGGCCGCGGCACTCCTCAACGAAGAGTGGAGCGAAAGAAGGGACGGAACTACACCGCCTTGATGCAACACGCCAAACACCAGCGCCAGTGCGGTGTTAAATATAATCCAAGTTGCCTGGAACACGCTCGATCATAGCATCTCGGCCCGTGCAGAAGAACTCACCCAGAAGAATGCCCCTGGCCGAGGTATTTCTGTAGTGGCCGCCAACACGAAAATCGGGAGAATCAGCGGCATTAGAAATCTAGGTTCCTGGTGCGGTTGTATGGATAATACCGACAGTGACAAAATGATGATCTGAATCAATGCTATGAAGATATTTGGCCATGAGCATGACCTCGTTGACATATGATAACGCACTGTGTCTAATGATATCCGTCTCGAAATGAACCTTTTGAATACGGTGTCTGAGCGGCTTCCCGCACAGGATGTACCATGCAAGCCACACAAGTAATGGCCCCAGTAGCATTGGTAGATTAACACCAACATGTAACCAGTTTGGATGTAACCCATGGTTAGCAAGGTTCTCGGTTGAAAGATTATATCTGACAAAGTTGTAGGGTGTAACGACTAACTTGGAAAAGTCGTGGCGAAAAAAATAAGTATCAACGGCGACGAATACGGAAGCCGTCAACAAAGCCGTGCAGCATGGCAAATATAGTAACCCAACCGTTTGCATCGGAGAACCGGTAATCAGGTAGGAGAGACGGAGCAGTTGGTAGGCAATTGGCATAGCAAATGCGACGAAGGTCGGACGAGTAAAGGTACCGAACACAGCGAGGACTGCAAGGATGTGAAGATCGCGCTCGAGAGTATGATTGCAGTAGCCCCGGTCATCCACTCTGCCAACCTCGAGACGCGTCCGTATATCCACAATCCGCCGAAGGCGTACAAGGCAAAGAGCAAGCAAGACAGATTCAAGGGAGTTTGAGTACGGTCGAACTTGAAAGGTCCATGTTACGTAGGAAGACACAAGCAGGAAGAGACAAAGGCGACGGGGAGCGGGTTGTGGGATCAAGTTCAAGACACTGTAATCTAGGCCACCTCAGTCGTTGCTCCAAAAAAAAGTATGGAATTACCGAGGATGCCGAGCAGACACAGAAAAGCTAAACGCTGCAAGCCGAGGACAAGTAGGGGGTGCACCAACAGTGGCAACCGTTCGGCTTGCTGTGACATCAGGCCTTCTATGCAGTCAATAATGCCAAGAAATCAGCTTACATCCGAAGATGAGCCTCAAGACGAGCAAGGGCAACCCCGTCGTCAAAAAGGTTGGGACAACAGATCTGACAGGAAAATCCGGGTTCCATTCCCAAGTAGTCAGAGTATGGAAACCAATAATATTCCCTTGCTCACTCATGTCAATGATATGTCATTTGGGCAAGTAAAAATGTACCAGCCATGACTTCTCCATTTTGCATGTGTTCATCAGGGTGAATATATCCCATTCCACGCAGTGCGAACCAGATGCGAATTAGCCAAAAAATGGCATAAGCCCACCGGAACGGTCGAACTTTCATCCCGCAGGGCAATCGAAGTTTTTCTAATCTTGTTTGATGTCAAAGCCCTGGAGGCTAGTGCTGGCGTGAAGTAAAGGCCAGCCTCAAAATTGGAAAGGTGAAGGTACGCGGCCACATCGACACATTGTAGGCGACGTTAGCCGAACCTCGGTCAGGCTAGCGTTCCGGCGGAGCTCAAATATTTGACGTCTCGGGCGGACTTTGAAAGGAAGCTTGTCACCAGTCGATATGGTCCGTTTGTCTAATTCTGGTCTGCAAAATGAGCTGCTGACGCGGACGTTTGGTTTATTCAACTGTGTAATGCAAATATGCTCAGGCCTCTCTTCACTTTTGTTCTGAATGTAACAACCTCCTCTACCCAAAAGCTGATCCACAGCGGCGCGTCATGGTCTACGCGTGCAGGATATGCGAGCACTTCGAGATCAGTGATAACAAGTGTGTGTACAAGAACGATTTGTTAACGGTTACCAAGTAAGTTTTCGATCTTGGATCATGCAACGTTGGTCCCGGTGACGGCGCGTCATGGTGCGTCGGTCCGTGGTTCGAGCTTATCTACGTGACAGGGAACAAGTTGGAGTGACGACGGATTTGGGCATGGATCCAACTCTGGTATGTCCCTTTCCGATAGGCTGGCATATGCGTCTGCTTACCTCCACGCTAGGCCCATTCAAATATCTCATGCCCGCGTTGTGGCCACGAAGAGTGTGTAACACCATCTGATCCCCCACGTGCTGACTACCTCATAATTTCACTGTAGTGCGGTGTTTTACCAGGACCAATCAAAACGGAAGGAGACCCGCATGATACTATTTTTTGTCTGTGTGAAGTGCAATCATAGTTTCACAGACCCATCACTCCCACCGGAGAGTCGACCAGACACAAGCTAGAAAGGTAGTATATTTGTCATGGGCAAAGTAATTGCTTACGCACGTTGGAGCAGGTATTATACACACCATACTACTTAATATGGTTAAGCTCGATTTGACTCGATCACCTTGTGGTTACACTAAGTACACAATGAACGCAATTAATCCTGATCGGGGTGGAGGCCTCCGAGGAAACTTCAATGCAGGTCCCCATCCAAACATTGCATTGTCGTAACAATGAGCCGATCTGCGGGACTGTCTGTGCTGTTACCGCTTTCGTTACTTCAATCTGGTAAAATCCTTGCATTCCGCCTCGGCTAACCTGGTTCTACTTTGCAGATAAGTAGGGTGTCGTCACTGATGCCACCTGGGTACTCGCAAATACGTACAGGGTCGACGTTGTGAAAGACGTCTTGGACATCTCTGTTAACCGAAAATTGACCGAACATGTCTTTAAACGCTACAAATATGGTTTCCCTAAGGTAGTTACTTTATTTTCGCACTAGTAAGCCGATGAGTGCTAGAAGATGTACTAAAATGCCTTCAGAAATGTTATGTTACTACAGTGCTCGACAGATGTTCATAACTTGAATTCTACAGATTTGGATTTTATCTACTCTGATCATATAGCTACCAACTCGTAAAACTGAAAGACATGTCCTGTGCAGCCGCCGCATTCTGCCACCACGAGTAGTTGGCGTGCTTCAAACCTCTCCCACTTCACAGCGGCGGAAATTTGACTTTGCGCTTAGTTGCAGCGGTTCTAGCGGAAGCTCTGCGCTTTGGTAAGATACATGCTTGTCCCATACAACAGCTTAATCGGTTCAGTATCGGCTCCTGCTACCTGGGCTGCTCGCTCCCCAAAACTACGTATAAGATTCAACGGTGGTTCTCCCGACTAAAAGTTGTGCCGCCCTGCGACGAGTGGAGCAACGTGTAACACAACGAGGCGCAGAAACGCCTCGACCTCGAAAATGGAAGAAATGCAATTTCATTGTTGTAGCGCTCCTAGGCGGGGCTGTCTACTGCAGCCTGGTGGTAATGAGTCAAAGATAATACGTATGGTTTGCGAAATTGCTATGGAAGGAATGGCTGCAAAGACGGCGGCGCCCGAAAATAACGGCACGTAGAGGAATGATGTAAGTTGGAAGTTCGTCGGCGTCGCAACGGAGGGAATGAGCGGCGTCTGCCGTCAAGATGGATGGGGATCGCTTCTTATCAATATTTGGGGTGCATGGTTGGGATAATGTGCATGTGGGACGTCGAACGACTGGAGATGGCCAAGAGAATGACCATGAGCGACGTCAGACGCAAAATAATCGCATGGTGGCACCACGATGAAAAAGCACCAATACTATGAAAAGAAAAATAATAATCAAAATTGTGACAACCGAAGGCGATGTAATGTGCTGATTATTTTGTCACGGAGGTTCTTCGCCTACGTTTCGCCAGGATCGAACCCTTGACGTACCTGATCCCGCGGTCCTGCGGCATTTGCAGACCGTGTCTGGAGCCTGCCAGCGACACTAACGTATGGACAACGTAGGACGAGAGTCGACACTGGACTCGGGGGAACACCGACACGACGGCGAAGCGATCGGAGACGGCGACGCATGTGAGCTTGCAAGCGACACCGACAGATTGTCGATATCCAATCATTGATACATAGTCATCTGGGGAGCCCAGGGCAAGCGGAGTCGCATCAATTTTTTTTTTTGCGTTTACGACATGACTATTTCGAATTGTTACGGATGTCAGGATTCAATCCAGCACACTTTGGATGTGACGGTAAGGGGAGGGAATATTGAGTGGACGTCACTTGTACACGAAAAAGTCGAGAAGCGAGTCGGAACGTGTCCGATTTAGGGCAGTTTGCCGTGCCGATACGACCCCTGCTTCATTCCTCCCCAGTATAAATCTTCCCTTTCAAGCCACTCCTTTCATTCCCCATTCCTTTCTATCCCTTCCGCATAGAGAGCCTCACAGACCACAATGAAGTTCACCGTCGCACTCCTTATTGCTGCTGCCACCGCCCTCGTTTCTGCTGAGACCAACGCTGAACGCTTGGCTCGCGGGTTGCCTCCGAACGCTCCCGGCAAGCGGGCTACCCCCGCTCTCCGTGAGTTTTGTTGGTACAGTTTTATTGATATATTGTTCATTCTTTCTAGGTGCCCGCCGTGGTACCCCCTCTGGTAGCCCTGGTCAGTGCAACACTGGCCCCATCCAGTGCTGCTCCTCCACCAGCAAGGTCGGTGACGAAGACGAAGTTGACCAACTCCTCGATCTTCTTGGCCTCAATGTCGATCTTGGTGTCCTCTGCGGTTTGAACTGCTCTCCCATCACTGTAGTCGGTCTTGGCGGCGGCTGGTAAGCTGTTCGTGGTACAAATCAACGCTTGCTTATCATTTTTCAGCCAACAACAACCCGTCTGCTGTGAGAACAACGATTACAATGGTCTGATCAACATTGGCTGCTCTCCTAGTGAGTAGTGTTGTTACTGTTTGTACTGCGGTATTTACAATTTTCAGTCAACCTCTAGATCGCCCGCTGCCTTTAGGCGTCCTACGCTCATTATCTTTGCGCATGGTTCAAAAGTTTGCTAATACCCCGTTATCCATCGTCTTTCGTGTTTGTTGCATTGTTTTACCAGAATACCGAGTAGCTTGCAACTTTTCCTCTAGCGTTGTAAAGTCGATCATTACAGAGGTATCTGGTTTAATAAAATTTTTGTTATTGGAGTGTTATATTTTGGGATTTCTCGTAAAAGCCGCCATGGTATCATGATGGTTTCGTGATGCAGTACGGAATTGCGGGTTCTTTACCCTTGTATAGGCGGTGTTATGGCGTGAGCAATAGTGGTAAACAAGCATGATGACAAGAGAGATTGTGGTGGCCACGAGAGCTCCTGCGTGTAATGTACTGGTCCTTCCATTTGCAAGGGGAAAAAATGAGACTCATTGACATGTACCTCTTTCCATGAGGCGGATGGTAGAATAGTTTGAATTACGTATGTCACAAGATCTGAGACCTGTCCGAGCTATGTCCACTTTCGCATATCAATTCCGGCATGGTTACATCGTAACAGTTGTCACGACGCGGTTTTTGCGGCGCATTGCCAAACCCGAGTATTTGTTGGTGATACCGCATGGGAACGGGCGGGGTGCTATAATATTATCAACGTCACTAGACTCACTGACATTGAGTTCACGGGGTTTCATTGCCGAGGCCTGAAAGATGCGGTGATGGACACGGCAGACAGACAGTGCGACCGCCAGATCGATGAATGATCTGTGTTCCTAGAAAATATTGTTCAAGAACATGTGTGATGATAATCAAACTGGAACTTTCAACGCTCAGCCGCAAGGTAACATGCGAATGACATGACACAGTTAACAATAGATCTCACTGACGTAAGACATGCCCTGTTGTGAGAGGTGAATGACTCGGGGTCGACGTTTACTCACTAGCTGAAGTAGAGCGGTTCAAGACTAGCGTTTAAAGGGGTTTTTAGATTGTTGCACGGTGAATGCGAAATGACGCGTGCGTCGAGTCGAACCCAATTTTCAGGCACCCAAGGAACGCGTAGAAGACGGTAGAGCAAGGCGGAGCAGCTTCAAACCAACACCGAACAGTTTCACCTGTGTAACTACCAACCTTATTTCGTGCAACTGTACAGTAATCACGGAAGTTTCCGGGTGGCTTGGAGAGAACGCAGAGTCAAATCCCAAACGATGAGCAAGTCCTAATACATCGCCCGCGCCGACGTCAAGATGCCCAAAGGTAGGTCTTTCTTTCCTTACGTTCTGACCGGGGCTGATGAGCGTGTCCAGTCTACAAACCAGGAAAAGTAACCCTTTCGGATCCGTTGGTCGACTAGATCCTGATTTATTTTTCTTTCCTAGGTTGCCATCGTCTTGCAGGGCCGTCAGGCAGGAAAGAAGGTCGTCGTCATCAAACAGCTCGATGAAGGTACCAAGGAGCGTCCTTACCCCCACGCGATTGTTGCTGGCATCGAGCGTTACCCACGCAAAGTCACCCGCCGCATGGGCACCAAAAAGGTGCAACGGAGAAGCAGAGTAAAACCCTTTATTAAGGTCAGTTGATTCTCGAATTTTGTCTCGCGAAATCATGACCAAGAGCCATGTCGTCAAGACCGTCAACTACTCGCATCTCTTCCCCACTCGTTACGCGTTGGAGTTGGAGGGTCTCAAGGGAGTAGTCGCAGCGGAGACGTTCAAGGAGCCTACACAACGGGAGGACGCTCGCAAGAACATCAAGAAACTGTTTGAGGAGCGGTACCAGGGCGGCAAGAACAAATGGTTCTTCCAACCGCTTCGTGTACGTATTCCTGCTGCAATCATTACTTTTAATATCTGATCGTCGTCTTTCAGTTCTGATTAGCGTTTGGGAGACGACACAAAATTACATGTACCCTACATGTCTTTACATGACGCATGACTTCCATATGCACCTTTTGCTTAACTCTAACGTTGTGTTCAAGGTATAATCCAGACGCTCCACAACTGATCAATTTCAACCTCGCTGTGCTCGATTCATCACGATATGCCTCTCACGAGTAGGGATGGCAAGTTAAAGGAATGATAAAATTTTGTCTACTTGTAGGGACAACTGATGGTAACCGGCGTATAAAAGAATGGTCTCACAGAGCACTTGCACCTGTTTAAGTTCGAGCCATGTCAGTCCACTACAACGGGCAGTACAAACTACCTCTAACGCACCGGTGATAATGTCGACCAACTCGTTCGTGATGGCAGCTTGGCGACCACGGTTGTATTGCATTGTCAAGCTAGCAATCATGTCCTTTGCGTTCTTTGATGCATTGTCCATAGCATTACGACTGTGCAAAATCAGACGATGGCCCGAATCAATGGGACCGTACATACCGAGCGCTCTGCTCGCATGCGTGAGCCTCGACAAGGGTAGCATAAATCGAGTTTGCTAGCGAGAACTCTGCCAAGTCTTTGGTAACGTCGTCCTCCATTTCATATGCGCGGAAACCAGCTAAATGGAGCGCCTATAAGCGCGATAAAACACGAAAACGGACGAAATATTTACGGGATTCCTTGAACGTGTTCTCGTTGGCAATCTCGATGATATGAGGCTCGTATGAGATGGCCGAAACGAATCTGTTGTACACGATGGCGATCGAATCGTACTCGACACCGCTCTTGATGATCAAGTCGGCGACACTGGCAGCGTCCGCAAAAGTGGGAATGTCACGTCCAATTTGGTTGAAGGTGAGCGAGAGGTTCTTGCCGAGCACACGGGCAAGCTGGCCCTTGGACTTGTCACCAATAACCATGACGGGGGAGTCGGGGTCGACAGGCTTCTCCGTGTCGGCGATGGCACGACGGGTGGCCTTTGAGACAGAGGAGTGGATACCACCACAGAGACCCTTGTCGGAGGAAATGACAATGAAGAGTTTGCGCTTAGCAGGCGTCTCCGAGGGCGTGTGCTCAAAGATTTCTGGGTGCAACGAGTTTCGTCAGAGTCGACGCGCGCGTGGGTCAACGGGACACACCGGAGTTGGCGATACCGTATTCCTTGCCTGCATTCATGGCACGCTGCGCCTTGGCGAGTTTGGTGGACGCAATCATCTTCATTGACTAGACCAGCGAGCTCAACGCCGACTCCGCTCCCGGACGCAGGAAAGCGACCTACCTTTGTAATTTTCTCGATGTTTCTGACCGACTTGAGCCGCAGTTCGATTTCGCGGAGGGTGGCCATGTTGCGGGCATTTTGGGGGGCAGCACCGTGACGGTGAGCCTGCTGTGCGAGACGAGCGACGGACTGCCTAGCAAACATGTCCTTTGGAAAATGTTTTGAAAACGGTACACTTCGGGAAACATCGGCCACCAGCGAGCGGAGTGCCAATATCCCTGCCGAGATTCGTTCGCCGACTGAACGCCTCGGCACTACCATGATAGCGAGCATGTCCTCATCGACGACGACGACGATCACGACTACGACATCAACATGTCGGAAGAGCCACTGTTTGACCCATCGCTGAAAAAGCGCAAGAAAAAGACCGTTGCGTTCACAGAAGATCCGCTCGGGCCAGATGCAGACCCGACGACACCAGCGCCGACCACGATCGAGAGCACGACCACCAACGGCGATGCGGTCGACCTTGGGCCCGCCACCGTCCATGAGCAAATGAAGCGTAATCAGACCACCGAGGGCGGCGATGCCGATGGGGACGATCAGAAGCAGGACGATGAATTCAAGTCCATGTTCCCCGACGGTCTCAAGAAAAAAAAGAAAAAGAAGGATATTCCTATGGATCTCGTACGTCTCACATGCCTCGTCTTCCGTGCACGTCTGATCCGACACGCTTTGCGAAATCAGGGCGAAGATGGCTCTGGTACGTCCACCCCATCGGGCGTTCCCTCGGCTGCGATCGCCTCCGAAGATCTCGACTTTTCCGACATGAAAAAGAAGAAGAAATCCTCCAAGAAAAAGGCCATGGAAGAGTTTGAAAAAGAACTCGAGGAATCGAAAACGAAAGATGCTGCGGAGGGCGCAGACGATGTCGAGGTCGACGATGGAGAACACCTCAACGACATCGACGAAGCAGAACTTGGTGATGATCCATTCGCGAGACCAGAGGCACCCACTGGCGTTGATTCTGGAAGCGAGCCATGGCTTACGAGCGATCGGGATTATACATACTCAGAGGTGAGCAGCCCACTAGATCTCCTCTTCGTCCTCATAAACCCCATCCATGTAGCTTCTCACACGTTTCTACGCTTCCCTCCACGCCTCCAATCCTTCCCTCCTCACTTCCGCGGGAAAGCGATACACCATCGCCCCGCCCCAAATCCTCCGGGAAGGTGTTCGACGTTCGATCTTTGCCAATGTTGCAGACATCTGCAAACGCATGCACAGATCCCCAGAACACGTTATTCAGTTCCTTTTCGCTGAAATGGGTACGACAGGGAGCGTGGATGGTTCAGGAAGGCTAGTCATCAAGGGCCGCTTCCAGCCAAAACAGGTAGAGAACGTGCTGCGGAGGTATATTGGTCAGTGTAGTATCTCGTGGGTATGGTCTGTTTACTGACGTGTCGCAGTCGAGTATGTTACCTGTAAAACATGCAAATCCCCAGACACCCTCCTGACAAAGGAAAACCGTATATTCTTCATGTCGTGCGAGTCATGTGGCTCGCGACGGTCCGTCAATGCTATCAAGAGCGGCTACCAAGCCCAGGTCGGCAAGAGGAGTAAAAACAAGACTGGATGAACTTTGGACATGGATGGGGGGTTCGGATACACATGCACATGCACATCTCGTATCGTTCGATGTTCGGATCATGGGGAGAACACAATGTATGATGGAATTGACAACACCGCATGGCATCTGTCTCAAAATACATGTAGATTCAAATACTTCCAAGTTCGTGGGTGCATAAAAAGTGATCAATCTCTTGGAAGAACAAAACGATAAAGAAGCAAGAATAGTGAAGAAAAAAAAACTAAAAACTAAAAGAAGAGGTGTAATATAGGGAATAGGGCCGCATAGGGAAGAGATAAAATCACAACTTTCCTAACAAACTTACGCCCCAACATCACTGACTCGTGTCAACGCAACCCTCCGTTTTTTCTTTGGCGGTTGCTCTCGCACTTCTTCGACCACGCCCGGGTGATCTACATCGGCGCCGCTAGCGGGGTCCTCGACGGCCGGCTCGGAGGTCTGCTCTTGCTGTGGGAGTTCGCTTCCCTGTGCCTTCACCCGCTTTGTAGGAACTACTGGCGGCGCAATGACCGGCAGCCCGACGGTGGCGTTAGCCGGAGTTGCCGGGGCATGGGTCTGCATCGAAGACGACGTCGCATACGTGAGCGGCACGAAATTGTGCTGAGCGATCGACTGCAGCTGCAGCGTCGACTGCTGGGTATGATGGGCCGGAAGTATCTCGTCAAATACGATGAGGGTACAATAGCCATCTCGTGAGGAGAGTACAAGCGTCTGTCCATCTGGAGACCTATACAGACATGATGAATGAAGGCGCTCGGATAGTCCAAGGAATGGAAATCACGAACCACGACAGATCCGTAAATTCATCATAATGCAGTTTCGTCAATAGACAAACTGGACTAGCTTGCTGGGTGTCGTAAATGGAGACAGTGTCCATCGTCAACACTGCATATAGCATTCGATAGGGAAGCGCAAACACCGACCCCGTAGGCGGTGTGGATCCACCGGGGGTAGACGTTTTCGAAGACGTAGACACATTAGAATTGGACTGTTTTAGTGGCTGTAGGGATGGTGATGGGACTACCGATATCTCGGACCCAGCAGCCGGAAGCTGGGAAGCAGGCGCCTTCTCTGTTCGAGGAGACGGGGAAGGGGCAGGTTGGTCGAGCGCCGACCCACCTATTCCGCTGGTCAAATCAACAGCAATATTTCCTTCTTTGTCTTTCTCTAGGACAGCCGTTTTCGTTTCCTCAGTTCCCGCACCGATGACATTGTGACGCAGTTCGTAAAGGATGGGAGAGAACCGGACTGCGACCGAGGCTTTTTTGTGCCCCGGTAGCTGGGCGATGGGTGGACGCGCAAAATTGGCACGAGAATAAATGAAAACAGATGACGCGGAATTTGGATTAGATAGTTCACTATGCGTTGAACTCGAGCCATTCTTGTCAGATGATCTACGCTTGCGACCCCTAGTAGGTGTTTCGTCCCCCCTGACTCCGGCACTGAAGGAAAGGTCCTCAAAGTGTCCAGCTGGGGTGAGCAGCAAGCCGCCATCAGGGCTAAATGTCAACCTCCGGAAGAAATTCGTGAAACTCTCGTCCCCATACAACTTTATGGTTGACCATGCTGGCGAGGGCAGGGCACGTATGGCAGGAAGTGGAGGCATGGGGGAGGGTGAACGACCATATCTTGAAAAGTGAGAGTGGGCCGGCGACGAAGGGGCGTTGGAGCCGCTGAAGGAAGAACGCCGGGAAGAGGGCCGTTCAATACTAGGCGGGGGAAACATTGTGGACGGTGTGCTCGCAACCGAGGTAGCGGGAGTAGGTGGGTATGTGATCAAGTTGTGGTTTCCTGACTGGGGTAGATCCTTTTCTTCCTTCTGATCCATTGAACCACTCTCCACATCGCTAGTGGATTCGCGCTTGAACCCTGCCTTGATACGACTTTGTGAGCTAGGTGTGCGAGAGTGACTGAATTGCATGCGGGTGTTTTTCCCGACCGCGTGAGCCTCGAAAGACCCTTGCTTGGTCGAGATACGGTAAATGTGCATGGAACGGTCGCTGCTTTGAGTAGCGATATACTCATTCAACGGGTCCCAAGCCACGCCTTGTACGTAGTGACTGTGTTCGGCTATCTCATGAACACATTTACCTGATTGCACGTGTGATAATTCAAGTACAAAGGATGAAATGAAAAGGGACCTACCATCCATTGCTGTAAAAACGCGTGCACAGTTGTCTGTGCTGCCAGCAAGGATATACTCCCCTGACGGGCTCCACGCAAGGTCATACACTTGCATGGTTGTGCACCTGAACCCAGAGAATCATTGTAAAATCTGCACCAGAGAGCACATTGGCTCATGTATCAAAAACTGACCGAAATGTGGTGCGGGGTTTCCAGTATTCTTTTTCATATTGTAAATCCTCCGAGTTGAGGTCGCCCCCATATGTCGCAGGTGGTGGCGTACTCGACGGGGTCCAAATGATGATCATTCCGTCTGAACATGACAAAACTGTAAGGAGAAAAATGTTGACGGTAGTCACAGGATATGAACGTACCATCTCCGGCTGAAGCAATGAGTTCCCCTGAACGCATCACGCGAATACATGAGCAAAACAAGTCAACGAGAGGTCGTGGGTGCGCACCATTGGGAGAAAACCGCACGACATTGACTGGCGCGGAATGCCTGTTGAGAGTCGCGAGGTACTCGACGCGTGGCGGTCGCGGTGCAACAGCAGTGTCACCCGATTCCACGACGGATAGAGGCAATATGTTTGGGTGTACAGTCCATACCTACAATACCAGTTCGGGCATGCGATGATTGGGAACACGAGCGCGTCTAAATCGAGAAAGTCAACGCACCCGAACATGATTGTCTTCCCCGCCGGTTGCGAGTTTGTAGGATTGGGAAGTAAAGTTCTTCTCTTGAGACGGACGCGCTTTTTTGAAAGAAATGGGCTGAAAGTCGCAAGTTGATATGGGTTTGGAGTCGTGCCAACGTATCTCGAGCGTGCGGTAGCGCATCGTGGCAGACTTGTGCTTGTTGGTTGTAACTGGAGAAGGGCTCGTGGTCGTCAACGCTAAAAATGTCGCGTTTGCAGTCGTGCAGGTTAGGTGAACATGCAGGGACGTATTGGTGATTTCGAAAGATTAGGATTGGCTCTCGTCTCACACGCTTTGCTTTGTCCTTCAAACTCAGAACTACGACGGGTACGGTACACATCTGCCAAGTCACCGCAACGTATTCGCGTGCAGCGTCGACGTCGAGCCATTCAATGGAGAAGGTGAAACAGAAATCCTCATATCTGCACTCGCATGACCATCTTCTCGCCCTTCACTGGTTCCCATGATCACACCAAGATCCTTGAGATCCTGTCGTAGTATTTTTGTCAGGTGCTGCAGACCGGCCTGTTGGTCGGACAGTATCTATAACCAGTGATCAATAGCGACCCACGTCTCCGGTTTGGCACGAGATGACAAACCTGCGTTATTTGCTTTAAACCCTCATCGTCTACCACAGTCCATTCAACCCCTCCTTCACTGCCAGCCTTTTTTCCACGTTCTCTGGCTGCATTAACGGCTCCGACCAACGCCCACAGTTCGTTCAGCTTGCTCCTCATTTTGCTCATTCCGCCAGGTCGTCGTAGATCCTCCTCCATCTGCTCGAGTGCAACTCGTAGCACTTCTTCCTCAGGCCGTATAGAGGAGGAACGGACCGCTGGAATGAGGAGGTGCAAGTGCTGAACAAGTCCGAGAAGTCGCTGAGACAGCTGGGTATGTTGAGATAGTGCGCGATGTAGTCGAGACAACGTGGTATCTGTATGAGTCCCTGTCAGGGTTTGTAGTCGTTTTTTGAGCTCCTGGCCAACGGGATCAGAACCGCGATGAACAGCACAATATGATAATCACTTTTAGTTTCTCCTGCTGAGCAGTCGCTTGAGCAGACTGAGCCTCAACACGAGTATTCAGCGCATCAAAACCGACAGCCAGCACGGGCACCATGCTGAAATATACAACATTAACGCCGACTGATTTGCTGCTGAGATGCCCGTATTCACGCACCAACTTGGGTCTGGATTTTCCCTTACAGCTCTCTGCCACAGAGCCTCGTTAGTCGCGTTGGCAGGTCGACCATATTGATTTATTGTGGCTGGGTCAACCAGGTTATAAAAGTAGTGCTGAGAGCCATCGTTGTCAATTCGTCTTCTCCTGTAGATACCGTATCAAACAGCCCTCACCTGGAAGCGACATAAGGGTGAATTTGGATTCCATGCTTCAGCGATAGAATCGATCCTCTGCATCAATGCTACAAACTGACTCTGTGGATCTTGCTGTTGGGCGAGCGCCGATGGCGACGCCCTTGACGTGGAGGCTCCCAAAATTGATCCCGTACCAAGGCCAGTCCCCAAGGTCGAGGTGGCAAGGGCACTCCCGAACAGAGTACCTGTGGTGGATGGTTGGGAGGTGGACCCAAAAAACGTTCCGGCTGGCTTTGGGAGTTGTTGGGCGGGCTGTCCGAATAACAAGGGGGTGGGTTGAGTGGTGGTGGTGGTAATCGCGGGCTGTGCAACCGGCTGTCCGAAAAGCGTTGGCGGCGCGATAGTACTTGTTCCCGTGGGCGCGGACGTGCCAGCGGCCGGAGTCCCGAAGATACTGGAAGGTGGTTTATTCCCGAATAATGGGTTCGGGGAGGATGAAGTGGTGCTGCCAAAAAGTCCGCCACCCTGTGCAGGGGTGGTTGTTGTAGTGCTACCAAAAAGACCGGTGGATGGCTGCGTAGCTGCACTCGCGACCCCAAAGAGACCACCGGTGGCAGGTTGCTGCTGCTGTGGAGTTGCGGCAGTAGATCCAAAGAGACCACCGGACTGCTGGGTTTGAGCTGCCGCCGTACCAAACAACGGGGCCCCGGTCGTCTGTGGTTGCGATTGCTGCGAACCCGAGCCACCAAATACGCCGCCCCCAGCAGGCTGAGTGGTTGTACTCCCGAATATGCCCCCGCCGGCTGAGGGCTGGGTTGTGGCACCAAAGATACTCCCTCCCGATGGGAGTTGGGTCGTACTGCCGAATATACTCCCAGACGTAGCAGGCTGGGTTGTGGTAGTGTTACCAAAGATGCTTCCGCCCGTCGCCGCCGCAGGTTGTGTGGTACTTCCAAACAAGCCACCCCCAGTCGTAGATGGCTGTTGAGGAGCGGTTGTACTTCCGAAAAGACCCCCCGTCGTTTGTTGTGGTTGAGACGGGTTTATGTTTCCGAAGATTGTGCTAGTCATTGCTGGACAATTTTGACAAGAACTCAAATAGTAATCTCAGTGTACTGATCATGTGACCTGGCGTTCAAGCAGACTGAACACACCAGAAGTCACCAGCACGATATACAAAAATACAACATGAATGGGACAGGATCAAATACGGTCGGTGAATATGATCACTGTTCCCACAGGGAGAAACTTTGGGTCCAAGCATTTGTCTCATATTCAACGGTTCTCTGTCTTTGATGTGTCTGGATTCTTCATGCTTTTATCTGGGTATAGCTATGTCCCAAGTCAGCTAGTCATATGAGAATTTACATGTCGACGCTGACCTTCCCAGGATTGAATAATCCCAGTGGATCGATCGTCTTCTTGATGGACCGCATCAGCTCTACGGTGCCCGCTCCGAGTTCGGAATAAAGGTATTCGCGTTTGCCGATACCGACGCCGTGCTCGCCGGTGCCTGTGTTGCGCGAAGCAGACCATAAGCCATCGAAAACAAGGGCAGTGAAAATGGTAATTGCCGAACTTACATGTACCCTCCATCTTGATTGCTCGTTCGACCATTCTGTGTACAGCCTTTCGCACTATTGCTAGTTCTTCGTCATTCCGAAAGAGAATTTGTGCATGGAAATTGCCTGTTATAACGCTCGTAAGAAGAGCGAATGGAGGAAAGAGAGTAGAGATTGACCATCGCCAACGTGTCCTACGATGGTCGACACAAGCCCGAGTTCCTTGAGATCCTGCTTTGTTTCGTAGACGAGATCAGGGAGTCTTGACACTGGAACGCTATTAGATGGTAAGTGATATGCCACGCCGACGGTGTTACTTCTGTGGTAAGGACCAACCAAACATCCGTACCCCATCCCCTAGATCCTTCCAGAAGCGCCAACCCAGACCAAAGCGCATTCTTCCTGTCACCCCATAAATCGTTTGCTTCTTTTTCGCTCCGGGCCAATTCGAAACCAATGGCACCGTGTTTTTTGACGATCTCCTTAACTATCCGGGCTGTTTCTTGAATTGAGGCTTGGGTGGGTCCTTGGAATTTGAAGAATAGGGAATCAACTTCGGGGTACTTGCGTTCAGAAGCACCAAAAAGGTTTGTTGCACGCATGAATTCAGAGTCGCAGAGTTCGACACATTCTGGAAGTACAATCTTGGGAATGATTTCGGAGACAAACAAGGGATGGACCACGCACGAATACCAACTCCGCGATTTGTGACATCAATCACTGCCTCTGTCGCCTTCTTGACGTCAGGGAATTGTACGACGGCTACAGTTGTGGGTAAGACTGGAGTCAGGCGGATTGTAACTACCCCCCAAAAATAAGTGCAAGATCGTGGCCATGGATTGCATGAAAACCTGCCTTCAGTGATAATCCCCAAAGTACCCTCTGCTCCAGTGAATAACTTGGTTAAGTCGAAACCTGCCGAGGACTTCCTTGCGCGTTGCCGTGTCTTAATCACTTCTCCGGAGGGTAGGACCACTGTCTATAAAAGTAAGTAAAAGTTACAATCATATATATACATAGATGTCGACAATGAACAGACATACAGCATTAAGGAACCACTCTCCCTTGGCTGTTCCATATCGCACGGCATTCGCTTTAAAGGCGAAATCAACTGTAAGTCAAGTTAAGCAAAGAGCAACATACTTCCAGAACATCCGGTGCTCATCATACCACCAATTGTGGCGCCGGGCCCAGGGTCTAGCTGAGCATATGGCATATTGGCATCTCTACAGAAAGGGAGCTCGGAAAGGCACCATACTGACAGGAAAGAATAAAGGAATCCCTTTTCGCGAAGCAGAATGATTAGCATATTCCTGCAACAAAACAAAGTGCACTTACCTTTCTTTCGTAGCGTTTCATTGATCTCCATCCATCCGACTCCAGGTTGACACACAATATCTGAGTCTCGTTCTATTTCAGAGATAGATTCCACAAGTTCAGGGGTATACCATAACAAATATGCGTTAGATATTCTGATTTAGGAAAATACACGAACCATGGATCTCAAGAATCTTGTTCATATTGGACACGTCAACACATATACCACCTGCTGGGTGCTATCCAGAATCAGTCATGAACTTCAATGTTAGCGAAGCATCAAGAAATGTGTGTAATCGATAATAGTAGAGAACGCGAGACAGATGCTCAGAGCACTTCACTTAAAAAAGGCTTACCCCTCGGAAATTTCCCTCGAGACTTGTTCCTCCCGAGAATGGCGTTATCGGCATCCGATACTTTGTAGCTATCTTAACGATCTTGACCACATCTTCTGTGCACCGCGGATACACTACTACGCTATGAAGAATAGCTGTAAAGTGACGACCAATGCGTTGCATGGTTAGTCATTCGAGAAAGAATGGTAGTGGCGCCAGCAGCCAACAACGTACCAAGATGATGATCGTTCTCCGAGTATCCGTGTATACGGAGGTCTTCTGGGTCGGTGCTAACGACTCCAGAATAAGCACCATCATTGAACGAGTGCCTCAGCTCTCGTATGGCGTTTTGGAAATCGTGTGGGGTTCCGTACGTTGGATCATCATCCTCGGTGGAAGCGTGTTGGCCAAGACCAAAAGTAGCTAGCGGAGACGGGAAGCCAGACGATGTGCCAATAGTGTAACCTATCAAAGCACATGTCAAAGCGCCCAACAGCACCGGGAATCGAGAGGTAGTGGTAGTGCTGCTACTGCTAACATGCCGCAAACGCAGGGAAACCCGGTGTCCGAAAGGGGTTGACGACGCCGCACTTGCTCGAGACAAAGTCGTACGAAGTAATGTCGACCGAAACATTTAAAAGAGTTGAAGAGACGACAAATTCACGACACCACTCTACTTATAGGCTAAAACCACGTTGGTCATGGGAAGAACCTCACCTGGGTCACGATTAGCCCGACGAAACAAATGTCATGATTACGGACGTTAGCTAGGGTATATCTACGACAACGGCCGATTATAATGCCTGACAGAGAATGCGAGTCAGTTCTCCGGCACCATCTCATTCCCCAAGCATACCTTAGGAGCCAGACTAACAATCTTTCCCCAGCCCTTCAGCCGCAAGTCTGCACTAACAATTCCACCTATTCTCGTGCCCAGCATCTCTCTCTTGTTGTTCAGCAACACTGCTGCATTGTCATCGAACCTAACGAGCCTCCCGTCGGGTCTTCTCACCACCTTTTTGGTGCGGACGATGAGGGCGCGACGGACATCCCCTCGACGTACTTTGAGTGCTGTCGCGGAGGTAGCTTGTGTAGCAGTAAGTGGACGCGCGCGTTTCACGACGCAGACGATTTCATCCCCCACTGACCCCCAGCCGTTATTAACTTTTTGTTTTAAAACGTTGACACACTCGACGAGAAGTGCGCCAGAATTGTCGATGACCTGTTCCGCGCAATTTTTGGTCCCGTAGCTCTCTGCAAGGATGGGAATCGAACGTACGTTGAGTGTTCCTTTGAGACCAATCATGACAAGATCGAAGGAAAGAGTGGGCGCGGATAAATAAGTCGTATTTCTCCCACGATCAATCCCGAAGTGGAGTACTTAGGACCCTAACGCAAGGAACTCCACCCATCAACCGTCCGCGCCTCTAACCCCTCCCACGACCGTCCCCTACTATCATCATCGATAAATTATGCCAGTATCGCGTCGTGGAAGTGGTAGTGTCGTCCTGCCTTCGGGCCAGACGATTGCCATCCACACTCGTACTCAAGATGAGGAAGACCTTCCGCATGCTACCAAAAGGTCTGTATGCCACCGATCTCGTCAAACTGCTCACAATGCAATCGTATGCTTACGTCCACTTCACTCTTCGCGTGATGCTAGGACGATGGCGGACCACCTCAGGAAATACGAGACTTTGTCAGTCTTTCTCTCTCTTTGATAGGATCACTCTAACTGAACTACGTTCTATGTTCCGCTCATCGCATTTTAAAAACGTCACTGGGCCTGCGCATATGACATAGATTCACTCTGACACCTCAGAGAATGCGTATGATTGTTGAGGCGTTTACCGAGACCCTTGAACTGGGATTGGCGAAGTATAATCAGATCGTGGTACGCACTTTTTCCGCTCGATGCAGTTCCTCCATCTCTTTTCGTATCCGTGTTGGTGTCTTGTTTCACGTTGGTCCTGAGTGAAAGATGGAAATACCATGCACGCGAGGACTTACTATCGAGGATATTAGACTGCCGCGGGAGGAGTATTACTCTCACCACTCGACTCATGTGTCGTCAGTTTCGAGCGCTCGATCGTCATATGCGCGTATTTTCGTTCCACATCCATATATGCGTCTTCTGGAGAGACATTAAACTATCTTCTGATGAATGTTGTCTAGCCCATGATTCCTACTTTCGTCTTTGGATGGCCATCGGGTCAGGAGACCGGCGACTATTTAGCCGTTGATCTCGGTATGCCCCAATCTGTTCTCCCTCTTTCATTGCTGACTTAAGGATATTACTAAAATCATACAATTGTGGCTGTGGTTTTTCTCTATCATGAACATTTCCCAGGTGGTACCAATCTCCGAGTCTGCCTTGTTACTCTCCAAGGCGATGGCAAATTTGAACTTACACAAACCAAGTATCGTCTCACCGAAGAACAGAAACAGGACGACGGACAAAAGTTATTTGATTTCTGTGCAGAATGTTTGAAAACATTTGTCGGTTCGAATACGGGTGATGGCCCTGATATGCTGAAGGAGGGGCAGGTGTTGCCTTTAGGATTCACTGTGAGTACAGAATGTGATTGTTGCTGCGTGTGACAAATACTGACTCTGGGTTGTGCATTTACGAATAGTTTTCGTATCCTTGCTCGTGAGTCTTGATCAATCTCTACATCCAAGCCATCTCAAGTGTTTTTGTGCTAACTTCAAATCGGTTATAAATCGAAACTCGACGCTACGATGTGGATTTTAACATGGAATTTTTACTCCATATTTCTTCATGAAGGCAAGAACGAATTGATCATGGTGAACTGATTCGTTGGACAAAAGGCTTTGGTGCATCCAATACAGAAGGAAGGGACGTCGCTGACATGTTTAAGCAGTCCCTCGCCAAATATGTACGTCCCGTACGTTTAAATCACTAGTTGATCTTCTTACAATCAACCTTCAGAACCTTCCCGTACAGTTAACAGCACTCATAAATGACACCACCGGCACACTTATCGCGTCGCACTATGTCAATCCTAGAACCAAGATAGCTTGTATTTTTGGGACAGGTTGTAATGCTGCATACATGGAACATGTCAAGAACATTCCCAAGTTTGCGAATATGGGCATTCCCCCTGATGCTGACATGGCCATTAATTGTGAATGGGTATGTTGCATATCCTCTCATTACTCTGGTGGATTTTTCTCAAGAAGTATCTTTGAAGGGTGCCTTTGATTCGTTTGAGCACGAGCACCTTCCGCGGACGAAATACGACGCTATTGTAGACGAAACATCAAACAAGCCCGGTGAACAGGCTTTCGAGGTGAGCGATCTATTGCTGAAGCATCGGAAACTCGTATATTTACTGTGATCGGTTAAACACCTTTGACTTACCAAGAAACTCATATCGGGTCGATACTTGGGGGAGATTCTCCGGCTGGTTCTTTGCGAGCTCATAGATGAGGGTGTGCTTTTCCTGGGTCAGAACACATACAAGCTCGAGAAACCATACTGTTTCGATACTGCATTCTTGTCCTTGATGGAAAGGTGAGGAAGTCCTTCTGTTCCTTTTCTCTCACTCTCCATTGATAGTTATTCGACTTGCTAGTGACCCGACAGACGAGCTTCTCATGATCATTGGTATATTCACTCACTTCTTTGCACTTGAAACGACACTAGCCGAACGGCAATTCTTCCGAGCCCTCGCCAAACTCATTGGGCGACGCGCAGCAAGACTGAGTTCTTGTGGAATCGCGGCGATTGTAAAGAAGATGGGATATTTGGAGGAAGGTTGCTCTGTGGGCGCGGATGGCAGCCTGTACAATGTAACTTGCTAGTTTTCTACTCTCTTCCCGAAAAGGACACTAAACCTTTTGTTTAAATAGAAATATCCTAGTTTCGCAGACAGAATACACGAAGGTCTTCAAGATATCTTCGGAGAGAAGGGCCGGTGAGGCATTGATGTCACTTTTCCCAGCGTTCTCTGACCTTGTACCTTTCTGCCCCCCGCCTGCTTACCCGCGCGTGTCAAATTAGCAACATTATAACGCACCATGCCGAGGACGGGAGTGGAGTTGGTAGCGCCATCATTGCCGGTAAGTCAACTTCTATCACGCATCAACATGTCCGCGGAATCTTCGGTTTGATCCGTCTTTTTTTTCTCTCCAGCGATGACGAAAATCAGAAAAGATGCTGGCCTGTATGTTCACGTCTGAAGGTCATTGGATTACTGTTTTGGTTTGTGGAGAAACAGGGAAGTAGTTTCGTAACACACTAGATGAAGGAGTGAACCAGAACATTGGGTTCGATTGTTGTACACTATGGAGTTTCTCGGCCGCTCATCTTCACAAGGTTGAATTGCTCACTTGAACGAGCAATAGATGTCATTGTTTTTGGATTAGTGCGATCCCCTCTGTCGATTGTACGTCAGGTCAAGCGTTGGACTTGAATGTTTGAACGTTGAGTCGACTGGGAAAGCCGTGTGCCTCTTAGCATCGGCCGGATGCTGGTCTAATGCGCCGTTTCTCAGCAAATTTCTCGAACCTTGGTGCATACTAATTAGTCCAGTCGATCATAACGATGAGAAATTCAGCAGGGAAAAAAAGGGATTCCGGGCGCTTCAGAGGCACTCCGGAACCGATCGCCATGTTCTCCCCACCGTTGACTTGCGGCTCTCACACATTGTATTCGCGAGTCTGTCAAGTCGTGATCGCAGGACTATCGTGGGATACAAGTACACACTATGTACAAAGTCGTGAAAGCGAGTCTAGGTCCACACAGCCGAACAAGACGGGGTATTTCAACCGGAACGCGCATAGCACGATGCGATCGCATCAAGTCTAGATCGAAAGAAAAAAAAAAGCAAATTCGGGTTGATAACAGGGTAAAAAAAGGAGCGTGAGGCGAGGAGCGACTTTGCATTACTGGACTAGTTAACCAACGAAACGCTATGCCCGTGGGCAAATCCACGATAAGTGGGTGATGTTGTGTGACATCAAGGAATTTGCTCAGATTTCCACTCGAGAGGGGTTGTTAAACAGCAAAAGAGCCCATGCTTTTGCCCTCGTCGACGAATTGCACTGAGCCTTCTCGTTCGATGGGTGGCACGTTTTTCAGGGGGACTTGGACGCTGAGGTGTTTCTGAATCGACGACGCGACTGGGGTAGGTTGGGTTGACAGCCGACGCATGGCCTGAGAACCACGGGTTGCGGCCCGCGTAGCCATGTCCCTTGTCCAGGCTTTGCCTTCGGAAACACGGTAAATGATGAGAAGAGGGGCGATGACCTGCGAAACAGGGCAGACGAATCAGTTCCTGAAGTAACACAGAACCAAACCGGAAAAGAATTACCTGCGCCTCGCCTAGAATTTGCAAAAACGCGTTGGCTAGCGCGCTATTGGTGGCGTACGGGATAAGATACAACAGGGAGCATATCGAGTATACAGCAGCGCTTTCTACAATCATCGCTGCAAAGCTGGTATAAAGCATACCGTACCCGGGTCCAAGAACCTTTGAGATGCAAGCTCGGTGGTACAGAAGGCGGAGGACTGTGAGGATACAAATGAGGATGTTGATCCCGAGGGAAACGCTAAGATACGGGAAGAGGAAGCTGAAGGACATCCAGCCGGTTGCGGATTGTTCAGGTTCTGATACAATGACGACCCAGAGAGACCCAGTGACTGCAGGCATCGTGTAAATGTACTGTCGACCAGATAAAACAAGCACTCACCGACGGACGCGAGTAACATGAAGCATCCGAAAAAGGTCACGATGCGGTGGAACCTGCTGTCTCTATACACCACAATACAGCGCCATATCTTGCAAAAAACGTGAGCACATGGTCGCCAGGGGGCAGCGGGGGTGAAACGCTTACCATTAGTGCATCCGCCAGCCAATTCGAAACAACGAAGGCAACGTTAAGAGGTGGGGATGAGGTGTTTATTTCATAAGCGCTGGGACCTGCGAAAGCTGAATACGATGCTCGGTGATTGTACGCAAGCAACGTGCTCACCACCAGGGTAGTCCCTATTGTTTATGAAGCCAAGTTGAGTGATTTGAGCATTGGCAGCGACGTAGAGGGTGCTCAACGCAAAGACGACGTTGACATAGATGAGGAAGAACCAGTGCTTTTTGCGAGAGCCGTCGTTGGTGCGAATGCGGGACCAGAGGGAACGAGCGCACATGACATAGAGAACGAAGACGATGCCATACAGGATGGAGGTGACGATTGCACCATAGAGCCAGGTGCCTTCGACGAATACTTGCGGTGTTTGATACTGCGGGTCCGACTCGTCAAGGATATTCGTCATCGCGGGATCGCGAGGCGAAGGATTCCTTTGACCCCACAACTTGAGGGGAGAAACGTGGGAGGAGATTTCAGCGTTATGAGCGTGGTGGGAGTGATAAGTTCATCGTGGCTTGGCCGTTTACGTCCACTTGGCCGCGAAGATCTAGAAGAAAAAAACATCTCGTAAACACTTCCGTTAATGACAATATATCCGGCCCGTTGCTCGTCTTTCGAAATCCTTACCAGAAATGATACATATGTGAAGACGTGAAACATGTATGACAATTCAACTGAGCTGGTCATCACGATATACGACCTACGTATACCGGACTCACTAGCTTGTGAACGTACACAAGCATGTACTTGGGCCAAGAGGGTGATTTAGGGATTTAGGGCCGCTGATAACAATAATCGAGCAAATGCGCCCGCGAACCGAAAAAAAAAAGTAAATCAAATGGTCAGCCGACCTCTTGCGGCCTTTTTGCGCTCTTAACGTATGTACAGTCACCTCAGTGAAAATTCCACTGGGAGTCTTCACACATCGAGTCCACTGCTCTACACATATATGTGACTGGACTCGATCCGCGCGTCCGTTTTTTTTCTTTTTTTCCGAGGTTCCTAACCCTAACCCTAACCGCCACTCTCCCGGAAACCGGGAAAATTGTATCCCGAGTTCCGAGCCACCTCACTCGACTCGACACATTACTGTAAACCAGAGAGACATGAGTTACGACCTTGGCAAAGCTGTTGGTTACAAGACAGCAGATCAACCCGTAATGGTTCCCTGTCGCACACATCTTCCAGATCCAACCATCGTCTCCCTGTAGGTTTCGTGGACACGCAAAGATATCATCACGTACGCGCTGGGTGTTGGAGCAAAAAGGGACGATCTTTCTCTCATATATGGTGAGCTTTTCCCAATGCGCGCTCGTTCTTTGTCACTAGTTGGTTTGCAGAGCTTGGTATGTCAAGTTAGCTTCTCCCAATAATTACTCGCCCCAACGAGCAACTCATAGACAAGGCGTGGGCTCCTTTACCAACGTATCCTGTCGTCCTTGGATTGAAAGGTACGCGCTATGACCTGTCTCGAATCACTGGCTCGGTATACGTCACCTTGAACAGGTAACGACACTGACGTGTCACTCTTTGCGAGCAAACTTGGTGCCGAGCCAATTCCCGGACTCCCCAAGCTCAAGTCTGACCGAGTGGTATGCGAGTCGACGTTTTACTTTAGAAGCAATTGAGATACCATTGAATGTAGGTCCATGCCACTCAGAGCATCGAGGTCCTAAAGGATTTGCCGGTCGCAAGCGGAGCGGGGTGGAAGCTCACAAATAGGATCTGTGCCGTTCATGAAAACAGTGAGTGATATATGCTGTTCCCGTGGCCTATTCCCGCTTCACGGCAACTACGAAGAATCTGGTATTATCATCGAACGGGAGTCGCTACTCGTAGGTCCGCAGGGTACAGTTTACGCAAAGCTCTTTGTAAGCACTTTTATGCATGGTCTCTACTAATTCGCTAGACTTCTACATCCAGAGCTCTTCGTTTTATCTGGGTGCCAAAGCAAACGGCGATAAATTCACCAAAGCCATTGCAAGCGCTCCTCAGGCGAAACCCATTCCCAAGGATCGTGAACCAGACTGGGTGATCAGAGACAAGACAACCCCAGAGCAAGCACTGATATATCGTCTCAGCGGAGACTACAATCCTCTTCACATCGGTATATCTGGTCACTTAAGTAAAGCGTTTTTGGCTCACTTGCCGAGCTATACAGATCCCCAGGCGGGCAAGGCACTGGGTTTTGGTGATGTCATCTTACACGGTTTATCTTCGTTTGGATTCGCGGCTCGTGGTCTGATCAAGGAGGTTGCCAATGGCGATACGCGCGCACTGAAAATGTTTGGCGTTCGCTTCACATCGCCTGTTAAGCCTGGCGATGAGTTGGAGACGCAAGCATGGGAGGTAGGCCCTGGACCCAACGGGACAACCGAGATTTCATTTATCACCAAGGATGTAACATCTGGCAAGGTCAGTCTCGTGTTTTATTTGTCCTCATTGTAATAGTAATCGGTCAATAGGTTGCTTTGGGTAATGGTATTGCTTTTATCAAAAAGGTAGAGAAGAGTAAACTATGAGGCGTTTGATGGAGTAACCTTGTTTGTTATTGACCACCGATCCTTATCACTATCGTCGACCCTCGTCCCATATGTTGTAAATCTACTTAGCACAATGTCAGATGTGTGGCGGATAGCTCTTGTCTAATTTGGTCCTCAAAATCCTGCCACGATCAAGAAGTGTATCTGACTGGATATAGCAACCCTTAAGCCAGCGATTGACTTCCCCTTCGCATACTTCTCCGCCACCTGGGGGTCCGTCCGTGAAAGCCGTGCGGGCATGGAGCACTCTCCGGTTATCGAAGAGGACAGCGTCCCCCTCGCGCAGAGTATATTCCATACGGTTTGCCCCGTCATCCAATATTGCAGCGAATTTTTCGAGGGCACTGTAGAAGGAAGTCGGCGTCGAGTTCATGAATGGTGCTTGGAATGGTGGCGAATAGGTGACTTGTTTGATTGGCGGCTCGGAATTAGAGAAGTTGTCGTGTGGCAAATCTAGCTCGATGGTTGGGTGTTCGTAGTGTAAATGGTGTCCATCATTTATGTAGTGAAATGGAACGCGCGTCGTAGCAAGGATGTCAAAGTCTGCTGGATGGAGCTTTCGTAACAACGAAGCTGCATGAACGGCGTCTACGAAGATCGACTTGCCACCCATGACGCGGTTTCGTATGCAGTGAAGGATCTGGTATTGCGGGGGATGTTGAAAGTACCTGTTCGAAAGGTTGGGTACATCGAACGCCAAGTTGGATGATGAGCGTACGCTAAATCCATATGCAATCCAAGTTCAAGATTCGTGTAAGCAATGTTACGATTGTTGCGGATGTTCCTAACGTCCCATATTTCACCGTAAAAGGTGGTGCGTATTTCGCCAAACATGTTGGCTAGCTTTCGCACTTCGCAGGTATCGTCGGCAGTTTGCTCAGTTGGCACGTCTGTGACGAAAAGCAAGCCGTACTGGGTGAGTTGGTTGATGGCATCAAGAAGTCGAGAGGGCTTGGGAAGGTCTTTGTAGGAAATATGGCGGTTGGGAACTTGGGAGATCGACGATGCGTCCCAAAGTATTCTTTCGTTGTCCCGATGAAATCGCGTCAACTCGGACTGAGAAGAATACCGTTCCAGGAATTTGGTCGCATAGAACGATTCATGCCCGTCGATCCACTTGATGTAAACACCGCCATCTGTGGTCGTCAAACCATCAGGAGCAGGTCGAACATCAGCTGGGATGTCAGTGGATCTGTGCAGCTTCTGAAGGCTCAATGGATGAATGCATGAGGGGCACTGGCATGAATCTCGCAGCCATTGGTGAGTAAAGCTAGCCCCGCCGGGTATGGCTAGTCCAGTGTCGTTGAATGTGGGATCCGATGAGAAGTTTCTAGCGCACAGAATTGGGGTGCCAAAAGTACCCCGAGCGATGGGGAGGGATACAAGTGTACGAAACATGCCTGGGGGACAAGGCAGGCAATTTGTATCTAGATTCTTGGTATTAACGTGAGGAGTTAGTTGCGTGATCGTACTTTCACATGTTTATGTGACCGGTCGGTACGAGTCTCAGGCCGAGTGACCCCGTGAAAGTGATTGAAAAAGAAGACTAGCATTGTCGGATGAGACTCGGAGGTGTTTGGATCCAAAGCCTTTGCCGGACAATCATTTCTCTTTTCGGACTTCGCGTAAGGCGCTGCGGTGGTTTGCTCAGAACATCGATGGTCAGTCGTTCGGATTCAGAGACTTCATTCGTTTTGCTCGACAATGTGCAGCAAGCACTTCCTATGCCTACGCCTGGCTCAGAAACGGTGACGCCTCACTATGTATGCTGTATAGGCTCTGAGGTCTACGCGCTGATAAAGTTTCTAAGGAGCAAACTCATCCCTCCCACTTACCGGATTATACGCCAGGATCGGGAACCACCTATGCGCATGACTGGTCGCAGGCAGGCACCGGTGGAAAAATTGAGCGGCGAGGGCGGCATTTTGTTGATACCTTCGGACGCGTCTGCAGCCTTCGGGGAGTCAACGTGGCCGGTTCGAGTAAAACGTACGTGTCACACTTACCGTGTCTACACTAGAGAAGATTTCCTGCTTATTAGCCCGGTCAATCACGACCATGGTACATTTCCCGCCAACCACCATTCGGTCACTTTTGTCGGTCGGCCATTTCCTCTCGAAGAGGCGCCTCAGCATTTTGCCCGCTTGAGAAGATGGGGTTTATCGTTCAGTAGGTCGGATGCTATTCCAGAGTTTGTGAACCTAATTGGATGTAGTTCGTTTTCTTGTTACGTGGGAGGCGGTTGAGCATGCCGGACCGTAAGTTACTGTTAGTAAAGCACTTGCGGCCCCGCTAAGCATTTCCAGAGGTATCTACGATTTGGAGTATCTGACATATGTTAAGAATCTTCTGTCTTTACTCCCGGAGTATGGGTTGTCTGCGTTCGTCGTTGTTCACCAGGACGTCTGGTCGAGATACTCCGGAGGTTCTGGTGCCCCCGCATGGACTCTCGAGAATATCGGATTCGATTTGCTCGCCTTGGAGGAGTCTGGCGCGGCATGGTTGTTGGGTGTTAAAGGAGGTGGCCATGTCGAGGCAGAACGCGGCATCTGGCCATGTGGCTACCAAAAACTTGCTGCTGCCACTATGGCGTAGGTCAAATCCTTGCAAGCAGTAACTCTTTTTTTAATCCTATTTCTTCTCAGGACGTGCTTCTGGGCGGGTGACACGTTTGCCCCGAAGCTCAAGATCACAACGGCAGACGGACAAGTCAAATCTGTTCAACAGTATCTCCAAGATGCTTTCCTTGACATGTACGCGGTGGTCGCTCAAACGATGGGCGACTTGGAAGGTGTGCTTGGCTTTGAGGTAGCTGCTTTAATCATCCTACTCTTACAATGAGATTGACCACTGGCAGATGATGAATGAACCACATAGAGGATACATAGATCTCTCTTCTCTCCACGGATTTGACTACAATACGGACTTGCATTTATCTTACGTTCGTAAGTGCCTTTGTTTCGATCTCGCGATATAGATCAACGCGTCTCGTCAGCTTCTGCATTCCAATCGTTTATGTTGGGTTCTGGATACCCTACTCTGATTTCTCACTGGACTCGGTCGTTTCCTATGCCAACTCGCAAAACCTCTCATAACGTTTTGAACTCTGACAAACGTTCGGCTTGGAGACCTGATGGCCCCACGCAAGGCAAATGTGTCTGGGAAATGCATGGCGTCTGGGGATGGGATAAATCAAAGAATGAAGGTGTCGTTTTACGCGAGAATTATTTCAAGAAGCATCCCACTACTGGTCGAAGGGTATGATTTCATTTGATCGTGTTACAGGATGCCTCATGATCATTCCAACATATGTAGATTGATTGGTACAAGGACTTTTACTATCCACTCTTGAAACGTTGGGCGGAGCGTGTACATAGCGTCACACCGAGGGAGAAAATGCTTTTCGCGGAGCCAATTCCTAATGAGGTGCTGTGATTCTTTCCTCTCCTATATGCTTGGAAGGCCTGATATTTTGGGACAGTTCTGCCCCCAATCATGGACAAAAGAACACCAAGTTTCTAACATGGTTTTTGCGCCACATTGGTGAGGAATCCATTGCGTGACTAATTCTCCCATCTCATCAGCTGCCAGGTATGATTTGAATGCCCTCTTCTCCAAGGCATTCGGGGACTTTACTGTTAATGTGCAGGGGTTGTCACGAGTGAGATATTTTTATGGTTTATTGCTTAATGGACACGGTTTCATGTACCTTGCAGGGAATGTTCCCCTTGAGGGCATTTTACTGGGGTCAGAAAGGCGCTCGTGATAACTACTCTCTACAGATCAAGAATATCGTTGATGCTGGACACAAGGCACTTGGCGAGATACCCATTCTCATTGGCGAGTGCGGGATACCTATGGACATGAAGTATGCGTTCTTTGGTTTCCCTTTCTTGTTGGTCTCATGGTTGTTAGCAATAAGGAAGCCTTTGTGACAGAAAGGTGGATATGGCAGTGTCGGATGATGGATGCTTTGATGACTGCGCTTGAGCGTTCTTTAGCAAATTTCACGTAAGCCTGAATCTATTAAACCGTTTCACTTACTTGCAACTCCCTTAGGTTGTGGAACTATAATCCAGAGAACACGGACATCCACGGTGATGATTGGAACGGCGAGAATTTTTCGTGGTTTAGTCGTCAACGTGCTCTTCCGCCCTCACTCATTGACTTTGAACAAACCTCTTTCACTCTCGACAACGGAGGTCGTATCTTACCATCTGTCGTGCGCCCATACCCAGCAAAGACGGCGGGAATACCCTTGAGGTTTGAGTACGAGATGAATACTGGGGAGTTTACCTTTGAATGGACCCTTGCCGAAGAAAGCAACTCACGGGAAACGGAAATATATATACCCTCACTGATCTACCATGGTCGTGAGCTCGTAGTCGAGGGTCTTACTCCAAAAGACAAGTACGCATACGACGCATCGCGACAGACGCTCTTTATCGTTCACAGCGATTATTTACCTGCAAAGACCCGAAAGATCCACGTTTCTGTGCGCCCTCCCCTCCGTGGTCATTTCCAAGTCAATACTTTTTGGGGTGACTTTGGCGAACTTATTCTTTCTGGTTTGGTCGTTTTCATCGGCATGTTTATATTTATCAAGTTTGGATTCTACATGTGATACCTGGCTACAGCAAATTGACCTACTTACATGCTAGAAATGGTCCTATTTGTTTTACTGTTACTCTACGTCGACGTCCAGAGTAACTCCAAGGCGCTTAAGACGGCGTCCTAGGGGGAAACATACTGTTATAAACTGTCCGTACTTGGCAGGGCGGTTCGAACTGGAACATGATCGGTAATCTTACATGAGATCTGATCGACTCATCTGCCAGTACGCAGGCACCAGAGCGAGAGAGCAACAGGTCGGCGCCCTCAAGGAACCATGAACACAGGGCTTCGTTAGACAAGCGGTACCACACAAAAGCAGTGCTACAGGCAGGCGACTGGCGCGTGCTATTTTTGGGTCTTCTGCACTACACTAAACGAGCTTCCATTAGGTTATCGGACGAACCATGCGATACCGAGGTAAAATGGTAGCGTCAGATCCCCGGCGGTGTCTGCCACTGGATCCAGGCCCGTGACAGGTATAAGACAATCGTGTCCCGTTTTCGCAAGGCATTCTCCTCCCCACAGGTCGCCTCCTTCCAGTACAGATGCGCCTCCCGTCATTTATTTCCTCGCTTGCCGCCCTCGTTGTATGGGCGGTTTTGGTTCACGCTCATGAACGAAGAACGGGCCAGTTCACATTCCGCTCCCAGATTCAAAACGAGACGAATCTTCGCTATGTTGCCAATTCTGGGATCTGCGAGACAACGCCAGGCGTTGAGCAGTATTCTGGGTATATTGACGTTGGGACAAACATGTCGATGGTCAGCATGGCGCCGATGAGGTGTGGTTCGTTCTGACGCCCATGTGTGAGTAGTGGTTCTGGTTCTTCGAGGCTCGCAACTCGCCCGAGACTGCTCCGTTTACGCTTTGGTAAGGCCCGTTTTGGTGTCCCACACGGTGATGGAATCTGATGTTCTCACGTGCAAGGTTGAATGGCGGCCCGGGATGTTCTTCTATGATTGGTCTCTTCCAAGGTTAGTCGCCATGTGACTGGAGGTGCACAGTCGCACATGTTATGCTTGTAGAACAAGGGCCGTGCCATGTGAACGAAGATGGGACCACGACGTACCTCAACCCATACAGGTGAGGTTACTTACAGTTCACATGCGGTGCGATGACTGAATAGGTAAGGCAGTTGGAACAACGTAAGCAACAGTACGTGATTCGTAGTTTGCCTCTTATTGCGGTGAAACTCATGTCCCCCAGTGATCTACATTGACCAGCCGATTGGTACCGGTTTCTCTTATGGAACGGATACGGTCAATAGCACAGAATCTGCTGCACCCTTTGTATGGAAAGCGTTCCAAGTACTTTTCGAGAGCGAGCTCTTCTCAAAGTACGCGAGTCGCGAGTACGTTTCATACCCTTTTCTCCTACCACATTGCATTCAGAACATATATTCAGGTTCATCTTTGCGACGGAGAGTTATGGCGGTCACTATGGACCCAGTTTCGTGACCTACTTTGACGAGCAGAATGCCTTGATTGCTAGCGGTGCAATCAATGCTGAACCTATCGTCGTCAGCGCCCTCATGATAAACAAGTAAGCCGTACGAACTGTTGCGCGAATCCAGTAACTTAGTGACATTGGTTGCAGTGGCTGGTACGACCCCTTGCTTCAGAACATTGCCTATTATGAATTCGCGACTTACGCCCCGGGATACGGGCAACTTCAACCCGATGACGTGCTGAAGAATATCTCCGAGGCCCTCTATGGTATCAATGGTTGTATTGCACAAGAGGAAAACTGCTACGCGGCCGGCAATTCGACCGAATCGAACGAGATCTGCAGTCAAGCAGACAATTACTGTGTACGCAAGACGTTTCAATGCCAATAAATTGGTGTCGCTCATACTACTCCGCTCTGTCACGCAACAGGTCAACAACATATTCGTTCCCGCAGTCGGCAACCTAGATCCTGACGATCTCCGTCAGAATTCCTCGGCACTGTTCCCTCCAGAATACTATGTAAACTACCTGAGCCTTCCGGAGGTCGTAAGCCGGATTGGTGCTGAATCCACCTATCAAGAGTGCCCCGACGCACCATACGAGCTTTTTACAACGACTGGAGATGTGTGTCGCATTTCCAATCTCGTCTGAAGATACCTTCAATTAAATGCTCGCTTTGTAGGACGCACGAACTTGGCTTCCTCAACTTTCCGCCCTGGCAAACTCTGGATTGAAGATTTTAATTTGGGTATGTAGGCCAAACGCTATGTAATCCCGATCCTACCGAAACGCCACTTCCACACTAGGCTGGTGATGCGGACATTAAGTGCGTATGGCATTTACACACCTTTGGGTATTCTTGATCAGATTCATCGATTTCGATAGCTGCAATTGGCTTGGTGTAGGTCGTATCAAGTTTCGATCATCCATCTTACCGAATGCCATTTCCCAGGGTTACTCATCCGTGCTCGCCATGGATTGGTATGGTAATGAGACACTGCACAATACCCCCCTCACTAACATCACCCTTGACGGCACACCTATCGCCGCCGTTGCAAACGTGGACAACTTTTCATTTGCGTACGTAGCCTGTGTTACTCGTCGTAAATGAATTGATGCTCTAACTCCAAACAGGAGGGTTTATGCCGCGGGTCATGAAGTGGTGCGTCATAACCTTCGTCGCCCGCGCATCACATTTACTAAATGATGCTCGTGTATTTAGCCTGCGTTCCAACCCGCGGCAGCTCTGGCGATCTTCACCCAGGTCATCAACAAGGAGCCTCTCCACTCGGTGTAGGGTATAAGGACATTCTATAGGATCATATTTTCCAGATACGCCGATGGCGAAATATCCAAGCAATGATACATATGCCAAATGAATATCCCATCAATATAAACATTGCTTTCGCGTTCGGTGTGTACATGGTTTGAATCGACAAGTTGATGAGGCCGGTAGCGACATTCGCCTGGGCATCTACGCTGAGAAAAATAAAGGTTTGTACCAGAACAGACTCACGATAAGAAAGATTATCAGCCCGTTCTTGTTGATGGCCTCGAGTAGAGCGGGAGCCGACTTTACTGTGGAGGTCGTAGGGTCTTCTTGGAGTATCCTCTTGCCTGTGGGGTCCGAAGGATCTCTTAACTTTGAGACACGAGTAGGGAAAAAGGTCATATCTAGAAGATAAAAGGCGAGGATGAACGACGTATTGAAGGCGACGATCCACAGAATATACGGCAAGTTTGCCTATGTAGAAAAGAATGCACGGAAAACGTCAATGATCTTTTTTTGACGCATCAAGCAAAATATTCTACCATTCTACGCGAGACCTGAAGGTTGCGTTGTACCAGTGCAAGCAAGGCCCACCACACCACGGCATACGAAAACAGCTCGATGGTGACCTTTGCGTTTTGTCTCGGAGCAGAAGGATCTAGCTTAGATTGGGGGCGACCACCATCAAGCAAGATAGCCTGTTGTTTACGGAAAAAAGATGGAGAAGGCGGAAGGATAACAGTGCCAAGGGAAAGGCCCATCATGTGCAGGGAGAGATAACCTAAGGAGATGAGCCTTTGTGCTAACATGCAGTCGGAAACCTTACCCAAGAGTGAGATCAGACCTTCCTTGTTCGCGTAAATGATATTGCTTCGAGGAGCGTCGATCAAAAAGGTTTCCAGTCCTGCAAACGACAGCGCAGATTGGTGTACTGAGATTCAGGTCGACTACATCACACAAAATAAACCAATTCACTCACAGACCCCAATCCATAGGCCCAGCAATGATATAGGCATGTATTTGATGATTGGATGTAGGAACACTTCTGCAACGGGTAAGAGAGCAAGTGTTAAGAAAAAGTTCCAATGAACCCCATATTCCGTGACATGTTCCTAGAAGGTCAGTTCGCAAGTAAATCAAAACGAGGTCAATGAGCCATCGTACAGGGTATTCCGTTCCCTTTACTAACAACACTCGAACAATGCCCAACACAATGACGGGTAGAATCTTTTTAGCTACACGGTATAGCTTTGGTTTCATATCCGCATGCAGCTGGGTCGGATTCTTTATAAGGGGTATCGCGGAAACGATGCCTTGAGATAAAACGAACGACCCGACGCCGCAATCCATCTAGCCCGACGAGTTGAGTCGAGAGAGTAACGAAACATACAAGGCAGCGACATACTAGCGAGACGCCATACGTCTCACACTTTGCGAGGGAACGCGGAAAAACGGGGAAGTCGACGGCAAGGATGGAAAATATCGTTAGGAGCATCATGTAGGCGCGGTATGTCGTGAGCGCAGGAAGGGGTCTTAGTGTCGGCGGTGCATGCCCATCAGAGAGGCGTGTCATCATCGTCGTGCTCCGGGGTGACTCGTTCGACTTTGACAGCATATGTGTTCCACTTTCCAACGGAGGGAGGAGAAGCAGGACGCAAGCTGGGGCCAGAAGCAACATAGAGAATGCCCCAGGTGCGTCGGCATAGATGGTAACGGCAAACGACATGGGTAAGACCAATACCAGCCATTCAAGAACGAATGGCATAGAGCGGAACAGCGTCAGGCGCGTTCTCAGGGCGGAGTGCAGAGTCATGGACGCCTTGGTGTTTTGAGCAGTAGAATATCCGACACCTCTCGTTGGACTCACCAGCGCAACCGCCAACAAGGTGTTGACATGTAGGACAGATGAACCCGTCGTTCCGGAAACAAACGCCTCCTTTGAAGTCCTGTAGTCGTTGTTCGTCGCCGTATTCATCACCGCAAGATCTTAGTTGAACCTGCAGGTCTTTGATTTTCACACCACGTGACCAGGACGCGTTCACGCGACAAAGGATACGATAAATTACTAGTCGTCCTCTTTGGGGGGTGGGTCGATGGGAGGGCCGTAAACCGTCGCAAACAAGTCCATGATTAAAAGGTAAATATCTACCTCCCCATAACTAACCGACAACGAGCCCATGTCGAGCGGAGTGAGGCTGTTTGGGACATTAGGTGGATTGACGTGCGTGAAATGCGCCTACCAGTCCGGTGTTATGATGCGATGGAGGGTGTCGATTTCATCTTTTTCGTTCTCGCAATATTCAACACACCGGCTACAGTGGAGGTCTTTTAAACATTGGTCTGTTTGTTTCGTTATTTTTTGATGACCGCACTAGAAGAAAAAGACCACGTACTACGGACGTTCGTGCAAATCTTTGTGCCAGTATTTGCGGGGACGTCGGTGACGCGAAGGTTAAAGATAAGTATGTCACCATCCTCGTCGTTTTGTAAGAGAAGAAACGATCGAGACATGGTTTTCGTTCTGCGGCAACTTGTTGGGGCGATGGTAGGAGTGGCCCTTTCGTCATTAGTCACGCATTAAAAGGGCATAGGTAGCGACGTCTCTGAAACACAAAGAGACGGTGTCGCTTGATGCGATTGTGCACCGGCAATACCTGCCATTTGTGAGGCAGATCCTCGTCCGCACACTCCGCGCGCGCAGATAACAAGTGATTCCGTGAATATATGCGTCTAACCTTGACATTGCTTATAATAAATCAGCACGAGAATAATACATGCTCATTTCACTCTATAAACGTCTGCACAGGGCCCACAAAATTATGGCGACCCCAAGTGATCCAGTTAACAGCAACGATCAAAACTACTCCACCGATGGCCAGAATAGCGTAATTCATGTTGTACTCGTTGACGGGATACGACGTAGGCAACACGAAAAGTATGCATATAAATGTGCAAAACTATGAGAGGGTCAAAAAGTGAACGCGACAGGGAAAATAAACCAAACCAACCAGAAAGCTCGCAAAGTTGACAGGCCAAGACCATTTTCCCAGGTTAAAGGGACCAAGTTCCGGGAGTCTGGAATAAGAGTCAATCCACAATTCTTCCAACGTGAACAATACACCTACGAATCAGGCCAAAACACTCGAATGATGATGGGTTGCAAGTAACTGAGCATGACGGATATCGCTGCGGAGGACAACATTGCGTTAAACTGTAAAATATTAAACGCGACCGTCAATCGAGACATGGCATCCACCCACCGCGATGGCCGAGCCTATATAGGCGCACGAAAGGAGACAGCCGATGAACACAGAGGTCCACACCCCCCAATAAGGTGCTTGAAACCGGTTGAGAGCCATGAATTTTTCCTTGGCGGGAAACGCATTGTCTCTCGCCAGAGCGTAAAACAATCGGGAGCTTGCAGTAAAGGCAGTGATCGACGCTGTGACTTGCCCAATCGCGACGACCACGAGACATACAACCGTCAGTTTTGGCCCTACCGCGTCATAAAACAATTGTGCGATAGGTATGGCGTAGGTCGTCGCTTGCACGTTGGCGATGCTCTGCACGGAGAAAAGGAGGGCCAGCATATATGCGAGGCCGATTAGCCACGATCCCGCGATGCTTCCCACAACAGCGAGAGGTGCGAGGATCTCGGCCCGCTTGGCCTCCTCGGCGACCTGGGCGGCCGTCTCACAACCTTCTAAGGTATAAATAGCCTAATGATCCATTAAGACACGGTAAAATGGTCACAAAGGTATGTCAATTACCTGGAGAAAACCCAAGAGTACGACAAATGCCTTTGAGCTCCACCCAGTGTAACTGTAAACCACCCATAAGGACACGTAGGACCACGCATTCCATTGATTTACTCACTTTTCGTAGTTAGTGAACACAAAGGACGCCGGGTTCTCACGACCTCGGGTCAGCTGGCAGATGATCTGTACGATGATGCACTTACCTTCTCAGGCGCCTTGACAAGAAGCGCGATCACGAGCACAAACGTGCCTCCAAACGTCCACCAGACGTTAAACGTACTCATTCGTCCGATAGCCCTCGTCCCGATGGTGTTGACCAAGCCCGAGTGGATATTGACAGCCCAAGCGATTGCGGTGATTTCAACTCGACTCAAGGATCGACCTTGGCTCACTTCTGCCATCGAAGCAATGTACAATGCCACGCTAACTTTGTTATCAAAGGAATAGCGGTCCTACTGTCGCAAATCTCACCTGAGGTTGCCCGCAGTACCAGTGAAGACCATGGCAATGGAATATATCCATCCTGTACAGACTAGAATGGAGTAAATCCTTGTTTCAACTATCAAACTTTCGGACGCACACCCTATGATAGGCATGCTGGGCTTCATCTTGCACACCCAAAAGTAAAGGCCTCCCAGAGTCGGACTAGTCGACCTTAGCATGCGCACATAAAAAAGGTCATCGAAACTCACTAGGAACTGCAAATTTCAGCTAGGCTGAGAGCGATGAGAAACATGAAAAAACTGCATATCTAGCCATGCCAGAGACGCAGCACTCGTTTAGACCACTTTCGAAATGACGGAAGTAAGGCGAGGACGACTCACGTTCCATCCCCAAAACAATCCGAGCGGCCCCCCAGAAAACAATCCCGTCTGAAAAGCGCTGCTCATCCCCGTGAGGATGCCGATTGCGCAAAACGATATGCCCAATACCCCAAAAAGCGACATCTCACGTCGAAACTCGGGCTTATACCCAAGCTCGAGCAGACGCTGATCTGAGGTGTCGCTGACGTCGACTCTAGTGACGCTCGTGGCTTCTTCAATCTTCTCCCGAGTTACGTTCTTGGACAGCGTCGACATAACGAAATGCAAAGGCACACGACGCGAACGTCAAGCAAGATGCTCGGTTAAGTACTATGACCCCGGAAGATGTAGTCATGAGGACAACTGTGGGACCGCACCAGGGCGCGTGCTTGAATAATCAACGAGACAGCCAAAGCTGATAAGTGATAAGCAATCCTGAGAAACACCATCGGATAAGACCTGTAAGAGTGCGATACTGGTGTTCCTGACGAAACACAAACGTTTAGCCCACGGTATGATCAAAATGAAAAGCGAGCAGCACAGAATGATTGATATCCTGCTGCTTATGTAGATTATACACATGAAAGCTGACCAGGTAAGTATCATGACAAAATAATCTGCCTCTGTATTACTCATAATAGGCGTTAAGGGGAGATCGATTAGTAGCGACGCGCATGACAAAGTCTGAATTAAACTGCATGAGTTAGCAGGAAAAGGAAAAAATAACAGCCGTGACCACGCACCAGGCGAGTCGAGTGGGATGAAATGTCGAGGGCAGCAGATAGACAGTAGATGATTACTCGAGTCATAGCGGCATTTCAGATCCCCTCAAGGTTGATACAACATCCTCACGCACACATCCGTGTCACCAAACGACGCGTCCCTCCTCTGCCCTTCCGAGAGCGACTTCTATACCGACGGTAAACTCTGACCCACCTTGTTCGAACACCACCTCTCTGCCCGTCTTTCTAAGAACAGCTGCATTGATACTTTTCTTGCTAGTCGGAGTGGCTGATTGAACGTGTGCATATCTAGGATACTGTTCGTGTGGAGCTGGAGTCGCTGATATTACCAGCGGACCGTCGGGAGGAGGCGAAGCATAAGCTTGCGACAAGTCTTCGTAGCGTTCGTCCTTGTAATCGAACGACGTGCGACGGGTCTTGTTCGTATTCGAGGAGGCTCTAGGCGTCGGCAGTGAGACTGCCCTTGGCCTTGGAACGAATGAAGGGCTGGGAATGAATGGCGGCCGGGACGACGGCGGCGAAATGGATAATGATGACAGTGGCTGCAACAACAACGCAGAAGGATCCAATCTCCCCTCTTCGCAATTGGTTATAGTGAAAACGTCGCCACAGACAGCAGCCCGATAAGATGGTAGAGGGGTACTAGGCCGGAACATCGGAAGGACAGGGGTTGAGGGAGGGGAGCTCGCATACATGCTCATAGTACGCGTGCGTGGCTGCGACGGGCAGAAATAGAAAGGATCGTCCTCATTCTCCGCAGGTCCGTCGGCGGACCCACAAGCGGGATCTTCAGTTGAAACCGCGATAGGCTGTGCATGCGGGAAACCAACAGCGTTGACCTGGATGGGCTCGAAGGAAGCATCGATCTCGTCCTCGTCTTCGCACACCGGAAATAGCTTCGTAACGCTTTCGGCAAAGGTTACTTGCGATAATCTCTTGCCGCGTATCGTTTCTACGCTATGCATCGAGGTGAGATCGCCGTATTTTCTCGGAGCAGGTTTTTGACCATCCGCACTCCACGTATAAAGAGCGAGCGGGGAGCTCCGCTCCGGCACTCCGAGGGCCAAGCCAGTGGGTACGATTGGTCCTTGCACTTGCGGAACTCTCGAAGTAAGACCAGGAGGCCGCATTGGGGACCTCAACGGCATGGAACTATCACCCCACACCTTCGATCCCAAGCGAGGAGTAGGATATGGAGCGGATATTTTAATGCCTGAGCTCCAGGCACGTCGCTTAGCTTTGATTTCAAGAGACTTCTCCATTTCGGCGTCCATCCACCCATTCTTTGCCCCAATCAACGTCGCTCTGACCAGCCTCCACCCCTCTTCACGAGCTCGGCTCCGGACCATCTCGAGGGCTGTATAAATACGTTCCAGATAGGCAACGCGTGATGCGATGAAGTCCTCAGTTTGAGCAACCATGCAGTCAAAGTCACGTGCGCTCGAAGGGGTAGACAGCGGACGGTGGGATATCCGGACAGGAGTTGGAGGTGAGCTTGAATATTGGGCTGAAGCGTTTCGGGAACGAGGACGAGATGAACTGACTCTGGATACTGAAGACAGTTCGGAGGGGTAAGTTGCACACCGAGTTGAGCTTTGCAGAGTCAGAGGAAGATCATCTCCATACTCGGGAGTCCGGAGGGAACTCTGACTGTCCATTGAATCCTCGTCTTCAGTAACATCGGAAGGGGCAAGCGGACACCTCGAAGCGTCAAAAGCCGTATCCGTCAGTCTATTGCCATCGTCATCACTGATATCAAGGCTAATGTTTCTTGGACGAAACTGCTCATCACCCAAGGTTGACGAATGACCATCAACATCGAGAATGTTGTGGCGACCCATGTAACTGAGTTCAAATGTAAGTCGCTCTTGATCCTCCCAGTCTTCGGTGACTGTAAAACGTTCTCCAAGAAGACTATCGTTATTGCCGCTATAGTCGAATGCAAATAAATCGACCTCGTCGGAAGATCCTGTATGGTGGACATATCGAACACCCCACTCGTTCGCTACAACATTGGCTGAGTACAAACTCGGAAAGATAAGAATTTGCTTACTATGCTCTCGGCGAGGATAGACGACACGTTCAGTGTCATCAGATATACCCGAGAATGGGGTAGGAGCACGGCAAGGCCACGGTTCCGGCTCAAAGTTGCCATTGCGATCCCCAAAGTCGAGTGCATTTCTACCTTCGCTTTGGGTCTTTCTGTGCCGGCCACCGCCCGTCCTGCCAAAGCCACGAGGTTTGTTGCTCCCGAACGAGTCGATTTCCGACCGAGCTTCACCGGCCATGGCAACTAACGTCCATTCGATATAGCCAGCCGCAGGTACATGCTGAGGGACAAGAGCTGACAGGATGTGGCGTCTCCAGACATCAACAAGGGTTGCTCGTGCCCGCTTGCGAAGATGATCTGGATCAGGTAGCGATGATGAAAAACTAGTTTTCAACGGAGAGGTTGGAGAGGTCACGCGACCTGAGTGAGGAAGAGGAGGAAGTGGTGCTGGCGGTGGCGCACCGAGGGGCGGAGGATTTGACGACGATGAAAACGACTTGGGGACCAATGATCTGTCAATTGGAGATCAAATCGAGGTCATCCTTTCAGCGAGAAAAAAAAGTGGGCATACGATATCAATGAAAACAAAAGGGATCGTTGTCTCTTGTGTTTTCCCGTCTTTGGAGACTTTATAGGAGACGGGGTATCCTCCGAGCTACCATGACAGGCACCGCTGTCCATGCTACTTCGCTGGCTTTCGGACTCGCTACAGCCTTTGACGTCGCTGACGACGCTCGACAGCATTCGAACACAGTCCGAATTCATATGGACGACGGTTTCCCGTCCATCGATGAATCTGACCACAATTTCCTTGTGTGGTACGTCCATGGAAACCTGTTGAACGCGAGCGACCAAACCCACTGCCCGATCAAGCATGTGGATGCTCGGGGGAGGTTGGAGTTGCAGAACAGAAGTGAGGATTTGCAACTGCGAGGACCACGCGACGGGAACGGTCGCGGGCGGGCTGATGCCATGGGCGAGGACATTCGGAAATGTTAAAGCGTAAAGAACTGTAGGGTGAGGGGAAGGAGGGATGAGACGGATTAGCATCGCGCAGATGCGTGAAAGAAATTAAGAGGCGAGGTAGGGTAGATTCTACAGAGAAGAAAACAAAGATGGGCACAGCTGTGAGACGTCGTCGACGTCCAGCACAAAGAGCAATGCGTGCTCGCCTGTTGGTTTTCTGCGAGGCATACGTGAGTTACGTGAACTATTTTACCGAATATTGAGTTTTTCTGTTCCCCGCTTCGCAAACCTGAATGTCAAAGATGTACTTGACGGAGGCGTGTTACTTACTTTAATCGTATTCGCAGTGACTTCGAAAGGAGGACCATGTTAGGAAGAATACAGAGCACAGCGCACGGAATCTAGAAGGATTCGGATCGGTAGCACAGGAATGACAAGCGGTCCGTGACAGGGGATGTCGGATAGGGCATCGCATGGAGAACCGCACGCAGAACAAGTGAGGCACGATGACAAACATGGGGTCCATTTATACCGGACGCGGACGCGTGTAGGGTTAGAGCACAAGTCTTTCCTCCTCACTGCTTTCCATGGGTGCCAACCACAGCCAGCCAAAGGGCCAAAAGGAAGAGCGCAAGGTGAAACGCTCCCCGACGCTGACGACGCTGTTGAGCAAGACGTCGTCGCGGTTGAACCTGCTCAACCTGGGCAAGCGGTCACCACAACCACCAGCGACGCCGGTGACTCCGCACCCCGCTACGGTCATCGAACTCAGCGCCGAGCAGGGCATGCCAGAGTCGCCGGAGTCATCGGCGGCGGTCCCGGAGGATCGGCCGGAATTGACCGAAGATGTGAGTCCTCGTATTTATCCGAGGGCCCAGCTTTGCTGTGGTTGGTACTCAAATACGCTCCTCTTCTTCTTTCTCTATAATCAGGACCAGGTGCCCGACATCGCGATCGACATGTCCCCGCAGCCCGCTACCGTTCCATGCCAGGCGAGTCAATCACCCTTACACCCCGCACCCTTGCTCGATCTCTCCCGTCTACGAATCATTCGGTACTGACTACGAAGTCGTTGATTTGGATTCTAGTATCGCACAGGGCGTACCCTCGGTAGCGGCACGTATGCGATCGTCAAGGAGGCGATACATATCAAGACTGGTCAATACTATGCTTGCAAGGTTATCAACAAGAAACTCATGGAGGGCAGGGAACACATGGTGAGATCCTTCGCAACTTCTCATCGATACTGCGCGATCTGCGCACGGGCTGCGCCGCCGCACTGCACTGCAGTGGTGTGCTTCATCACATCCGCTTATGCTCCCTGCGCATGTTCCATGGTACTATTGATCATACTTATCTCTATCATTTTCCGTACGCGCTGATTCGCCCTTATTCCATGGGCGCCATCTTCTCGGCCTACCCTGAACCCTTAAATTTATTTGCTGACCAATGGTTCCCTATGTAGGTCCGCAATGAGATCGCTGTGCTTAAGCGAGTGTCCATCGGTCATCCCAATATCGTCACACTTCATGATTACTTCGAGGCGGGTACTGCCGCGACCAACTCGAATTCACGCTCATCGTTGCGCTTAGACCGCTCATAATTTGTATCTAGTCTTTGACCTCTGCACTGGTGGAGAACTCTTTGACAGCATATGCGCACGAGGGCAGTACACCGAAGCGTGAGTGTATCAAGGTTCTCTGGACGCGTCGAAAACCTCACTCGGTAACGCAGTGATGCTGCCGAGCTTATACGTACCATCTTTGGTGCGGTCAAATATATTCACGACTGCGGTATTGTCCATCGCGATCTGAAGCCCGAAAACCTCATCTTCCGTTCCAAACCTGAGAAGACGTCAGAGGTTATGGTCGCTGACTTTGGACTCAGTCGTGTCATGCCAGACAGTAAACTAAGCATGCTTACAGAAGTCTGCGGGACGCCTGGTGTAAGCCCTCTTCCTGGAGGGTGTTTCAGCTCACCGATATTCCACAGTACATGGCGCCCGAGATCTTCAAAAAGAGTGAGCTATTCCCCAGGCATTATTCACTATTTCGCTTAGGGTTTAATTAGTTGGGCACGGAAAGCCCGTCGATATATGGGCTATGGGCGTTATCACATATTTCTTACTCGCCGGTGTGTGTGTTCATTCGCACGCGTGTGCAGCGCCATGTAATGTCTACTTCTAGGCTACACGCCATTCGACCGTGACACACAGAAGCAAGAAATGGAGGCTATCATTGCGGGCGACTATCGCTTTGAGCCAGGTCAGCCTTTAAGCAGTTCGAAGACCGGCTTTGGTGACACCCTTTCAGAGGAATATTGGTCCAACGTGTCGGAAACTGCCCGTAACTTTGTTTCTACTTGTCTTACAGTTGATCCGGACGCTCGTCCAACGGCTGATGAAATGTTACAACACCCATGGCTCACCGCTGAAGTGCCGCACTTCGTTGAGGCCGAGAATGGCGAGCCGAGGGACTTGTTGCCACATGTCAGAAAGGCATTCAACGCGAGGAGGACATGTACGTTTCGTTTCCATTTCATTCAAGTAAATGTGTGTACTAATGGTGAACCAGTCCGTAAAGCCGTATTCAGTATGATGGCGATGAAGCGCATGTCAATCCTGGCTCACGATCACCACCTCACGCCTGAGCACCGCCAACTTAACGAGGATGTGTTCCAATTCAAGCAAGAGTCTGAGAAAGAGAGTCTCGAGCATGCAGATGTACTTCACCATCACAATGCAGACTCGCCCGGTCACGATGCAGTGGCATCGCACCACGATCATAATAGCTTCCAAGGCACCGAGCAGCCTCGAGTTCTGGATGCAGCAACTAGTTCTAGACCAGAGTCTTCCAAGGATAGCAAGGAAGTCACAGAGAAGCTGGCTTCGGTGAGCCTAGCCGCCAGTGCCAAGGTAAGCGGTGCAAAAACGCGTGCTTGATTCTTGTTCCATCGTTTGGCGATTCTTTGTGACATGAGACGATGCTTTTCCGTCGGGTTGTGTTTTATGACTTGGACCCACTGTCCTTTTTTCCCGCATACTCTAGCGTTCTTCTCTTCGTCTTCTCGTCATATATATCTCGCATGCGTGTGATTAATAAACGATCTGCTTGGCCTTGATTTTACAGAAGGTCTTTGGTCGGTTCACTAGGGGCGGCAAGTGAGCACGTGGCTTTTGAGTGTATGGACGTTCGGAGAAGGCGAGGGCGGGAGTTATAGATGCGTATTGGCCTACATTCTGTACATTTCACCTGTAAACGACTCTGTATCGTGGTTCCTAGGTTATAATCATCTTTCAGAATTCTAGCACACGACGAAACAAAAAAAAAGGTACAATTTATTTCATAGGACTGGTTATATATCAATAATGACGATGCTCTTATGGATGACAGTGTGATGTTAGGTTGAAAGGGGAATAAAAACGAAAAACACGATCATACACTTAATGATGCGATTAAGAGGCAGATACGGGTAGCAATGCCATGTTCGATGCCAAATGTGATTAACGAAAGACAGGCCTCAGAGCTGCTTGCCAGTCGAGACGGCGAGGGCGATCACGAGGATCTCCCACGCAACGTCAAGCGCACACCAGAGCTCCTTGTCGTCGATGCCCAGCGCGCACACGCTGCGCCAGAGACCGTTGACAGCCAGCGCATGCGTCAAGAGCGTCTGTGCGCTGAAGGTCGTCGCGATCTTGCCAGCAACTTTGTGAAGGAGCCTGAGCACGCGGTCGCTTTCCGGGTCCCCGCTGTAGAGTATGTGAGGAATGGGGCAAGGCAAGAGGGATGCGAGGAGATGATCAATGCGTTTGGTGTAGAGGAAGGTCGACAACTGCGGAAAGACTTCTGGTGCGGGGATGCACAAGGGGACTATGGGCATGGAGACTTCGGACCCGGTAACTTCCGGGCGGGTGATGATAGACGCGGGGAGCGCGGGGAGATTCGCGCAATGCGTGGCAAGGACAATGCCGTGGATCGGAAAGAGGGTTACGCGGCGTTTGGCAGATGGGGGAACATGACGGGAGTAGAGTGCCATCATGTGAGTGGGTGGGTCGGAAGAGATGTCGTTGACGATGACGGAGAGTTCCTTGGGGAGTACGTTAGATGCGGTTTCGGCCTTGACGCCAGCGAGTACCTTGAGCATTCTAAGAGGGCGAGTGAGCGTCGAGGGCTGAGGCAAACGAAGGTGCTTACTCAGGGCCAAGGCACCGGAGGCCTTCGCGAATGTACATTAATTCCGTGTCTGCCAACTCGGGCGCGACTGCGGTGATCTTTTCCTTGTCAAATTGACGGAAGGAGGGGCGGAAGAGGTATCGGGGGAAGGTGCACGAAGTCATGGAAATAGAGGAGGTGGGAGTATTGACCTCGACCCTACGACCAAGGTCGAGAGAGATCATGGAAGTGTCTTTGACTGTACTCTTGTGCTTGGCCTGCTTGACGGCGTATCGAGGGTGATAATGGCCGCCTGCACTTCGAGCACGGCGGCGACGCGAAGCACCCTGGATACCACCGCGAATCTTGGACATTCTCGGTGTCGGAGGCGCGTTCTCGTCATCAGAGCGGCGGGACAAGTTGGAGCTGTGAAGAGCCATGTTGATGAGGCAACATTTGGGTTTCGTGCTCCTCTTTTAAAGCGCGAATGGTTGGTCTGAGTTACCCTTCGGTGCGTGACGTGACAAAAATCGCAATCACTGAAAATTACTCAGTTAGGCAAATTTTCTTACCTTATATGGTATTTTTGGACCCACATGGACCCACAAAACGCAATCACAAAGCACTCACCGATTGTTTGTTTGACAACAACGGCACAATTGCATCTCGCACGTACCGTCGATAAAGCAACAACAATGCTTCTCTACACATGCTGCGACAGCATGTCGCGGCTAGAGAACACTCTAGGCAGTGCTTTCACCTTGCCCTCTAAAGGGCTCCATGGCACCCACTTGTGGCGATAGGGGGCACTTCCAACAATGGACCTGCCAAAATTACCTAGTTTGTCCTAATTACCTTTGGAATCCCTTTGTACATCGCCATTGTGGTCGATGTCAATTGCAAGGTGGGTGGTACTTCGAATGATCCGTGGAGGAATGCAGGTATTCCACACGTCAACACGAGGGTGACAAATGGTTTCAGCCCATGTGCTTGAATGCCCTTGAGTAATCTCTTGGCGCTGTGAGTCAGTGAAGGAGGGAACTACGTACGGTGTCCGCCTATTCGCCTATATGGCGCCGACTAGGCACGGACGAGTGCAGACTTGGAAGTCAGGTAGCTATCTTTTGTGTGCATCATATCTCTCACATACGTTGCGAGCTCTTCAGCTAGGTGGGACCTCTGTGTTGGGGAGCATGGGACCATTGTTCACGCACGTCCACTGGCTAGAATATAAGCACCAGGGCAACCCGACTGTAAATCCAAGTAACCAGCTCGCGCGCGCATTGTGCTCTTCTCGCAGTCGACGAGAGAGCGTGGCGGACCGGATAATCGCGAAGCCCGGTAACCAATCCTGGACGCGTCGCGCCCTTCGCACGAGGCATGGCGAGCCCAGTAGGTAGGCAAGGCGCTCAAAGTGATGGACCTGAGCTATCATCCACCTACCTATGTCCTTGTCCTCATAATTGGGAGGGTGGATCGTGGCGGGTGAAGTCCTCTAGAACGGCCGTAGAGCCAGGCGATCAGCCATCGTTTGCACCGCGATTTGCAAGTACAATGAGTGGTCGCTACCAGTTGGGCGGGTGGTAGTGGCTAACCTTGGTGAGTGGCATTACAAGATAGGCTTCCAGAAGAGCAATAGACCCTTGATCACGTTAACATCCTACACGGTGAGGTGGTCGCCAATGTCTTCGTTGAAAGAAACCATCAGGTGTGTGGCACGAAAGAATTGACTGAATGGCGCCTCGACAGATTTTATCCGTACGCTAGATATATTGTTCTAAAGGTGGGCCATGACTGACGAGACAGCAGCAAAGGGGACGAGGAGGAAGTGATGAAAGGTGAAGTGAAACGACAGAGGACGATGAGAAGAGATGGGGGAAATGAGAGAGAAGGAAAGAAGGGCAAGGAATGTGTTTTCTGTTTTTGGAGAGTGTTGCGGTCAAGCTCAAAGCGAGGAACAATTAAAACCTCCCCCCTCACTGGCCCCAGTTGCAGCAAAATTCAGCGACATTCACCGCAGCATACGGGTAAAAGAGATCGCTCAGACCATCAGAACACAATAAATTTTAACCTGGAAAAAAATATCGGGGGAACATGTCTCAGTTATTATTCCTCCCCCCTTTCACGGGACGCGTTCTTTCTAAGATCACGTGATACAGACGCGACGGTGAAACCACGTGACTTGTTTACGCGCCAGAATCAACGAACGAGTTGTGTTGGTCGATCACTGGATCCATGCAATGTCCACCACCACGACGCAAATCTTGTTCAACTCGCCTGCATTGCATTCACTCAAACGCGACCAACTCGTCAAGCTGTGCAAGATTCATGCCCTCAAGGCATCCGGAAAGAACAAGGATCTCATCGAGAGACTGAAACTTCATGCAAAGACCCTACCACCTGATGATCCACTCAGCATCGCTACTCGGAGCGATAACGTGGATGCGACGCCCGCTACAGACAGCGAAGACGAGGGGTCAAATTACTCTGGAGATGGGAGCGCGTCCGTATCTAATAATAATATAACTCGTCCAAGCGAGCAGTGGGAAGTGGTTATGGACACCATCGCGGAGGTAGACGAAGAAACCCTGAGGAGCAACCGAGGCGCTTCCGACCGTCAAGTGGGCGAGTTCGGCACGACGGCGTCCAAAGGTCAGCCTTGCGCACGTCATTGGGATGACCTTTCTCATTAGCTCTGCCAGCTTCCTCCGTTACGTCTTCTCTCAGAGCTATAGCGAATTCCTTGGGACTCAAACGCAACACGTCCAAAAGTGACAGCATCACGTCATCCTCTAGTCTCTCTAGCAAGGAGGCTCAGTCATCCTCAACTCTCCCCACTTCAGATCCGAACGGTGGCCTCGATGAACCACGGGTAGAGCCAATACCTGGGCAGTCGAATCTCCAGGGCCTTCCCGCCCCCTCAGGCGCGCGTCTCAGTCTCTCTCAGGCGCCGGCCACGACCACGATCCGTCTGGTTTCAAATCTCCCCACAAATCCGGATCTCTTGCTGTCTCCACCCAAGCTCGAGCCATTCGCCACGTCGTTCGACCTCGTTCCCGGTACGCCAAGTGGCACCGAATCTTCCAAGGCCCCTGTATGGCCCTTCTCTCCGGGTGGGGCTGCACGGGAGTCCATATATCCCACCGTCCCAACTTTTCAAGGGTTTGGTGACTTACTCAAACAACAGTCCCTTCAACCTGCTCAATACGACGCATCGGATATGGACATTGACGTAGATATACCGGGCGGGCTCGCAGTGAACATTTGCGAACCCACTCCAGAGAAGACCAGCACCAGCACACGATTCAATACGGGCGCAACCCCCAAGTCCAACGAAAAGCCTTCTGCAAAGCCTGTGGACATATTCTCGCCTGGACCCAAGCTCCAGAGTGCTTCGACTCGCTCGAGGCTTGGTATTCCAAGATCCGAGCCCTTTGTGTTTGGTTCACCACTTCCACAGAACAACACGTCGAACCTTCAATTCCGCACGGCCGCTCAGTCCGTCCTGGACGAGATGAACAAGAGACTTGCGGAAGAGGGCGTGGAAGCTGTTACTGCGAATGTCTTGAGCAATCGACGAACCACAATTGAGGAGTCGACGACAAAACCGGATGGCAACGATCCCGTTCCTGTCGGAGACATGTTCAGCAGGATACATCAGAAAGAGTTTGATAAGATGGATTCGATTACTTCGCACTATGCAGCGAGGCGCGGTGCCCCTAGCACCGCATCCCAGCCTATTCTGTCGAAGAAGCGGAAATCTAGCCTGGTTGTGAAAGAGAGGGCATCTGGAGTGCCAGCTGCACGTCATCGCCCAAATGGATCCAGGGTTGCCAGCGGTGCTTCTATGAAGACGCTCCCTGGCGGCTTTGGTGAGGAGGATGAAGTTGAAGTCGACGAGATTGCAGATAGACGTTTGTCAAAGCGGCCTCGTGTGGAACAAGAGGGATCAGAGGCACCTCCCGTACAGCCCGACGGAACTTCATCAGCGTCACGGCTCGATGCCGAGGGGGAAGCTCAGAAGCAGAAGGAAAGGGAAGCGATTCGCCGTAGGCTTGAGCATAACAAGGCGAAGCGGCGGAGCAGCATGGGACGACCGAGCATCGGGCGTGCAACTCCCGGTGAGTGCCCCATTCGATCTGTAATGCCAGGCTGATGATCTAGCGAAAGCCAAACCCGCGCGATTCGGGCTCCTTGCCACGGCTAAATCGCTTGTCCAGAATGTGTGGAACAGGGGTGCCGGATTGAAAGCTGCATCAGTACCCAAGTCAGCTCAGGCCAAAGAAGACAAGAAAGCGCCTACCAAGTTGACAGAAGGGAAGAAATCAGCTGTAGTATTTGGCCCTTCCGGAGCACCATCATTTGGCTCGAGACCCACCGGTGGTAGTAATACACTAGTGAAACCTACTGCTAATCGGTCATCCACCCTTGCCATACCCGGAGAAGGTGGAGGTGCGAGGTCGCCTGCTTCTTCATCGACTGCTGCGACAATAGCTGGCTATGGTCAGTCGAGCGGTAGGGGCAGTTCTCTCGTCGGTTTCTCGTCGCTGGGCACGAAATCTAGAGCCTCAGCAAGCGACGATCGTGTTTCTGGAGCGTCAGCGGCCAACCTTCAGAAACAAGTGGCTCACGTTCCAAGGTCGAGAACGATGTCGACACTCATGGCCCCAACCGCCAGCTCGCTCGCCAAAACGATTCCACATTCTCGCATTCCCGTTCACGTAGCATCGCAAAACGAGAACGCGACACTCGGCAGGGTCAGTACAGGCAAGCAGCGGTTGGCGGCGTCGCCCCAGCCCAGCGTTACGCTGGAGCAGATTACCAACAGTCCACGCGGACCAGCGCACTCACCTCGTCCTGTCAAGATATTCAGTCAGCCGCTCAGTTCGCCCGTGGTAGGACCTTCTATGTCGCTGACGGGGACTGCGACGAGCATTGTTGGCCAGGCCAAGTCGTCGCCGTGCAAGCCGCCCATTCCTCCGAAACCCAAGGTTCTGCCCGGCCGCAGACCACGGATTTCCCGCTCCAAGGTTATTGCGAGGCTGGCCTCGCAGAGGGCCGCTGGGACGAGCACGGGCGCGAGTGTGGGGAGCGAAAAGGTGAGCGGCAAGGTGCGTTCTAGCATGGGAGTCGAAGCAGCTGGCAAGGCGAGGCAGTCCTACGGTGGCGCAAAAGGTGGTGACGTGCTGATGAGCGCCAAGAAGCGGGTACGTCAGAGTGAACAAGCGCGAAGGAGAAGTCGCGCGATGGGTGGTGATGTGGGACGACGAATGGACGTTGATTAGAACTGATCTCGGAGAAGATCTTTTTTTTTTCTCTCTATTTCTGCGATACCTTGACCGCCGTAGCGAGTTTCAAACGTATGATCAGGATAATATGTCCTTCGAAAAGTTTTGGTCGTAGCATACATTATCTGTGACTTATTCCATGATATTATCGTGCCTGCGATATTGCAAACACATCCCTGGTGCCATACGTAAAACATTTGTTCGTTTTCGTAGTTTTCGGGAAACGTTTTTATTTTCTTCATTCCGACCCCTCGGAGTCAAAGTCAAAGAGTCGCAATATGTACATAAGCGCTGTACAGCGTGCATTTGATTTAGATTGGATCCGACGACATGATATTATATGTGGGTACCGAGTCACTCAAAAAGATACCGCATCCCTGAACCCACTGCCTCTATGTGGTTTGTCCGACGCCCTCGCGACAACGCGTCGCGTCCTACCGAACAAGATCCGGACTTGCCGAGTTTCATATCCGATCATATCCGTCGATCGACGAGGTCGCTACATGCATCAACGTAGCATGTCGGTGGATCTGCCACGATTTGACTGCATATCCGGATGGCGCTTGCGGAAACGAGAACAAGGTTAAATAAGCGGGACCTGTTGACGGCACGTTCGCTGGGTCCCCGCGCAGCGAGGCGGAAATGAGCAAGGACGTGTAATGGTGTAATGAAAGGCTGCTAGAACAGAAATACATACCGCACGTACGTCATGGACTGAGTTGTGGAGAAAGAAGTAGAGCGTTCTGATTAGCATATCGATTACCAATACGAGCCGAGAGTGTACAATAACATGACAAGAAATCGAAAAAGAAAGCAAGGCAAGAAGGGAGCGTGTAAAAAATTATGGAGCGTTCGATTTTAGTGTAATACCTATCGGTAAGAGAAAGAAAAAAAAAAAGTGTGTCGAATCATGATGTCCTCGTCTGCATGTCGTACAAGTGCCATTTTGGGTTGGAATGAAAAGGGAGCGTGACGGGCGATGAAATACGTTTTTGAAGCGGGTGGGTAATAACGTCATGGATTCAAGATGGGACTTGGGCGTCTGTTGCTTTGGACGTCGGTCGGCGAGCTTATTGCTGCACGTTGCCGGTTGCGTCGGGCCTCGACGGTGACGTTCCACGCTGTCCGCACAATGCCCACGAACCCCGTGTCTCGTGGACCGAGAAATAAAATGTTTTTCCAGAGGCCCTGATTGTACGCGGTGTAATCAGTGAGCTGTCTGTCGCTGCACAGCCTGCCCATCGTTTGCGCCATGGTGGGAAGAGCCGGGAATTCGCTGATCACTTCTGATGGGAGCAGACGGCAACAAAGCAGTTGCGAGCGCGATTCGAGGCCGAGGGCAAAGAGAAATAGAAAGGGAATCGAGGGGGCGTGCGGGACGTGGAGGGGGACGACGGGAAGGGTGACGTATTGGACGCCAGAGCGTGGAAAGACGTGTGGGATCGGGTATGGCGTTCCGGGTGGGATGATGTTTGTGCGAAAGTCTCGCAGATGTAGGTCGGCACGGATAGGAACGAGTATTGGGGAATAGGAAGGTTCCCATTCGCTCGGTGGAATATCAAAGACGGCGAGGATGTGCGAGGGTACGTGGGCGTCCTTGAGCACGCGCAGATCGACGGTAGAGGGGATGGATGCGCCAGGCTCGAGCATCGTCTTTTCGACGTTCATTCGACGGCATAGCAGACTTGAATCCGGTGTCAACGAAAAGGATGTTGCGTGGCCAGAATATTTGGACTTACTCGAGGTGATCGTCCTGGGTGAGTACCAAGTGTCGTATTGGAAGTAGACGAGACTGTTTCATTGAACGAGCGTGTGGACTGGGCGGATCAGCCTAGGATTCGAGAATTTGGGACGTGCTTACGGGTCGTGATGGTGAGCATGAACGAGGAGGGCAACTTATGGACAGGAACAATCTCGCTATTGCGATCTACTTCCGCTCCGTTTCCATTCGCTTAGCCTTCCCGTGAACTTTCGCGTACATTTCCGATTCGGAACCGTACAGCAACTAAGTATTTAGACTTGGAAGAACCTCGATGGCTCGAGTTTTTGTGTATTCCCTGACATAACTCTCCCATCCATAACCAGCTCACAGATAACTTTGGCCGTACCGGGCGCATTGCAAATACCCTGCATTGTTCGTTAGAAAATAAAGGTCGCAGTGATTTACTGACCCAGCAAGTGTGTCCGGTCGCAATATACAACCCCTTCTCTGCTTTGCCAATAATCGGCCCACCGCCACTGCTCACCACCGGCAGGAAACAGGCCTGGCGCTTCTCTACCGTACCTTTCCTGAATTCTGCCGAGATGCTCGCAACGTGTTCCCACACGCTCTGGCATGCTCTTGCATCCACTTCAACCTCGTCTACATTCGCAGGCAACGGTGAGTCGTCTCCCGGTCCGCACGCATAGAGTTCATTGTCAGGGCGTGCGTAAATTTCAGGGCTGACCACCCGTCCGTGCCCAAGGGCGATCTCAGTAAAGAGAACGTAAGGCGCTATCGTCACGTCAGGGTTTGGGCGAACAGTGACGCTGTGCGCACGAGTCGCGGAGATGGGCAGAGAGGGTACGATCGTAGGTGACCACGCACCAGCACACAAGATGACGTGCGTTGCTGAGATGATCCTTGAAGACCCATCGGCCGCGTCGGTGTAGCCAACACCGGTGACACCCTCGTCCTCTCGTTCGATCGTGGTCGCAGTCCCTCTGACAAGCGTCGCCCCCCTTTCCGCAGCGAGTTCCATCATGCTTGTCGTAAAGAGGTACGGGTGTACCTGTGCAGTACCGTCAGGAGCAGACATGCGATTATAAGAGTCGGTGAGGCGCTCCTCCACCCAGTTTAGATCATCTGGATGGCCTGATTCTTCTCTCCGCGTTGCGATGTCAAGTCCTGCCTTCTTTTCCGAACTCTTCCGTCTCCCACCTGCTCCCACCCCGGTGCCGGCGTCTCGGGAAGTCAGATCTTCGCCTCGCCCCTCCCAGCTCCCGCAACCAACGAAGCGCCAGCCCCATCTGTCCTTGCCGTTGTGTTCAGTTGCCAGCCTGACGTGCTCAGGGAAAGAAATGTTGACGATTTCGCGCGGATACGCCCATTTGGCGACTAGCCCGCCGGCCTTTCCAGAAGCGCCCTGAGCTACGCCGTGAGCGGATGCTTCCAGAACAATGATGGTTGTGGTCGAAGGAGAATACAAAGGGTGTCTCGTGAGGTAGTAGGCGGTAGTACAACCTATTATTCCACCACCGATGATGACGATGTTGCGTTCCATGGTTCAGAACTTACCTAATCACCCCCAAGATGGGGGTGGGAACTAAACAACCCTGGCGTGGTCCTTTCATTGTCCGTCTCATTCAACTGCCAAATGATTGGACTATTACCACCAAAGCGCTCTCAGGTTCACATAAATTGTACAGGAAATGAGCTACGAAATAACCGTACACGACTTTGTCGCGGTTGGAGCCGGCTTGTCGGGCATACCGCAGGTGGAACAAGGACGCGCCTTGGTGTTTGCCTGCACAAGCAGTGCCCAGTGGGTGACACCCCAACTTACTTTGGATCCTTCCGCGTTCGGTGCGTAGCACATCATATGATCCCCCATTCTGCACGCTGAAACAGAGTTAGCGTTGCATCGTGACAGGACATATCAATATCGCGTCAGCCCACCACCCTTGACAACTGGGACAAGGCCCATAAGCGTTCCCGAGTGGGCACAACCATCTCACGTGGATGACCCTGATCATTTCCGGGTACAGGATCTCCTAGAGTTTGAAAGTACCGACTTCCAAACCTGTCTGATGCGTTCTGGATCTGGGCAACGCGAGCCCTCTCGCCACAGAAAAAGCGTGCATGATGACGTCTTGAGCGTAGACGAACCGGTCAAGCGTCCCCGACTTGAAACTTCGAGTATCCTGGAATTGATACCACAGGTCAGCCCTCCTCACAGCCTTGGCCGGGTCGCGATGGCTGATCATTTTTAGCCACATTTCATACCAGCTCCTGCAGCAATATATCGGCCCATAAACACGACCAAAATTCCGCCTTACGAAAAATCATCGCCGTTGCCCGTACCTCCATATGACGCGGCCGCAGTGAACGAGCTGTTAAGTTGCAAGTTTAGGAGGGTCGCATGGCTGATTCCTGTGCGTGGTAGCCTACCGTGGGATGGTGCATCCACGGCGGTAATCATGGGGGACATACAGGCCGCCTCGCGCTCCCCAAGTCCATGCCTGGGTATGCCTGCGGCTCAGCCCCGTGTGATTACGTGGACACCCAACTCTCTCCGCCACTTCTGGATCTTTCTCAGATCAATCCAGCAGGCCAAACACTTGGGGCCGCTGTCGCTATCGTATTATGCTGCTCCTGTGGACGCGTTCTCGACAAGGATACGGTTTCTGAGCCGGTTTGGGAAAGCAATCACCCCTATTTTCCCCAACAGTCTTCGAAGCAAATGGCGGCATCTTTGGTTGACTCCACGACGGACATCTGCAAGATGCATCTAGAAGGTATAGATTACATCAAAGTTTATCACGACGTACCATACTCGTTATCTCTACGCAATATCCTGGACGCTTACCGATACGAGCCGGACAATGGAGAAGGCCCGGGCCGATCAGGTGCCAACGACCGCAAAGCTCGCATTCTCAAAGGTGTCCGCTTGGCCTTTGTGGATGAACGTTCCATGGCCGCGTTTCTGATGTAAATTTGTTGCGTCAAAGTGGAAACGTTTCTTGGTTCCTTGGTCTCCAGCTAAGATTCTCCAGTGCGCCGAACGTGGCATCCGTTCCGCCCCTATGGATGATGCATTGGTTCTGGAGGTCGCATCAAGCCTCCGTCCGCCTTCTTCACCTGTGAAGCGATGAGAAGAAACCACAGTCGGGTATGGAACCCCGTATCAACCTCCGTAGGAATGCAGTTGGTCATTCTCACCCTCTTTCAACAACCTGCGGTGATTGAGGGCGGGTTTTCTACGTCAATTACATCAGAGGCACTTCTGCGGGGCGTCCTTCGGGGGTTCGTACCCAAATCGTTTTCCGCCACGTAACTGAAGTGCGAGCAAAGGTTTCCAGCGTATTTAATATGAACAAAAGTATGACGGGTGTTCGATCTCTACATCTCTTGGGAATTTTTATCAATCAACAACGTTCATGTGGATCAGGTCCCCTCCCAGGTATTTGGTGGGCAAACTGAGCGTGAAATGATGGACTCAATCCGCGGTCTATTGAAATTCGATGGGCAAGCCCAGCCAGGATTCGCAGCTGCCTTTCAACCTGTGTACCCTGGCATGCTAGCACCTCAAACTTGTCGTCTATCATGTTCATGGTCGGAATGGTTGTATTGGCCACGATGATGGTGATTAAGCCAGAGTCGGGGATTCGCGAGCTGGGAAGACCGACGGCCTGTTGGCCGCGGTATTGACCGCCCAACGCTGTACAATGTACGATCCTGTTGTCACAGGCAACGACATGAATTCTGAACTGGATCCCCGTCTCTCACGCCCTGTTTAACTGCCTCCTGGGAAACAGAGATAAAGTTCGGAGCAGCCCGGAGAGAAATGAATACAGAATCCAGCTAAATGAGCGAACTTGGGTGGGTCTCGTGTTGTAGCTGCTGGGTCCATAAACTGTCGAGTTCACTTCCGAATGTGCACGTGTTGAAGAAGGGTTACGTATGGGGCCGGACACGCTGCCAGGACTCATCTTACTCTAGGCTCGGGCACTCGATCGCTGACTCGAATCCCCCGTGCTTTGCTTTCCTGACCATGGCAACGGTTAGTCGGTCTCCCGAGCCGCTTCCACGTACGGAACTAACGTCCTAATCCGGGGTCACTCCGTCTTACTTATCTAGATATCCATCGCGTTTTCTCAGGCTGTGGAGATACGAATAGATGCCTTCGGCCTCCAGCTGGCTCAGAATTTGTTTCGACTTTTCCAGTGAAGGGCGTGGCCGCTGGGTCACACTTTGGCCTGCTGCGTGCCCTTACCCATATCATGGCATACACCCATTTCGGGCCAGTCTCGCGCCACAGTCCAAGGTGGTACCATGAGGTGGCCACGATGCCGCTTTCTTTCACCTACAAACACTCACAGGACATACATCCTGCAAATCGGTTCAGTATATAAGCCCTCTCCCTAGTCGACTTCTACGATCTCTCATTGTTTCCGAATATCCGTCACTCTCGTTCGCTTCGTGTACTCTATACTTTGTCTCGCCACGCCCCTCGTTCTTCTCATATGCATAATCCTACCACCGCCTTCTTCACTCCAGAAGATAAGCAGCGCCACCCTTACCTCTCGTCAGTTCTCGAACCCAGCACCCAAAAGGTGATCGCCACCGCTGCGGTTCGAGTGTACTATGCGCCGTTCATCAACCCCCATTTGAATTGGACCTACTCCAACCTCAGAGGCATCCTCGTCTTTGGACGCGATCGCGAAGGTCTCCCGCAGGCTGGAACGCCTCCAGATCGTGGAATCTCTACGCATGGTCTCAAGCTAAAGGAAAAATACTGGTTCCGCCTCGTTGACATCAAGTCGGACAGGGTCGTCTGGATGTTTTCCGTCCCCGAGGTGTTCGAGTACAACAGGGACAAGCCCTTTTTCCACTACTTTTCCGGAACGGTACGTTTTCGACATTGCCTTTGAGGCGGGGGGAAGAGGGACTCTTGAACTTTTACTTTTCCTGCCATAGACGCGCATGTTTGGGTTCTGTTTCGACGACGACGGCGAAGCGACCGTCTTCCTCAAAAAGGTCGTCGACCGAACGCGACGCCATTGTACGTTTCCCCCCCTTCCCTTGGCGAACGAATACACACATGCACCCCTCATATAGCCGTCTTTCTCCCCTTCCGCACCAAGGCAGCGAAAAAGGACAAGGACAAGGACAAGCCCAAGACGCCGTCCAAGCCCATCATGGCCAACATCATCTCGAGTCCCGCCCCACATTCGTTCGTGCACGTCTCGCACGTCGGCATCAACACGCGCGGCATCATCGAGTCGTCCAAGAACATCGAGCCCGCGTGGGGCGCCCTGATTGCCGATCTGCAGGGCCATGGGATCTCGCCCGAAGCGATGGGCAGTAATTTAGGGTTCATAAAGGAGCTCGTTGCGGGCGTTCCAGCAGAGTCGTCGCCTTCGACCGAGTCGTCGTCGTCATCGTGTGCGTGCCCCGCGTTTTTCGGTTTACGATGGTGACGGTGGTATTGATACGGTGCACAGCCCCACCTATACCCGCCTTGGTTAGTCCACCCCCGGAAAAGAAACGCAAGATTCGTCGCAAGGTGTTGATTCTCTGAAAAAACGGACTCGTCCTCTCTCATTGTCTTATTGCTTTCAATCGTTTCACATCTCATTCACATCTACCGTACTGCTGTAGCGTATCTGATTGTCGTCATTTTTCATTTTCCTTTTTTTTTTGATTCAAGAATATACCCTCATTTCTATAATGTAAATAGTACGATATGGATAGCATTTACTTCTAAAACTGGATTTGCCTCTCGGACGCTATATCACTGAACCGATGAGGAATCAATATGGATATGCTGCGAGTAGCGGCGCGGGCATACGCAGTCGGTGGCGCAGTTCATCTCGAGGTCGTTCGGTCCAATAGATCCTTCGTTCACGTGTACCACATCGTCCAGAGGTATCAGAAACGGGTCAGGTCTCGACCAAAGATCCCTATCGTACAAACATATCATCAGTCACGATCGCGGAAAGGCCATTCAGAACACGCACAGTTCAAGAACCTACGCAAGTGGGCTGTGAGATCCGGCGCATCAAGGAAAGCACCGAGAACGACTTACCAATACGTCGGAACGAGAATCCTGTGGTGTACGTGGAAAAAGAATGGTTAATTGACTACCATACGAAGATATCTATCACATCACGTACTTATTTCGAACGCTCAGCGTCATGGTGAAATAGGCAGACCGCCATAGGAGCCACGCTAGTCGACCAGACTCCTTCGTTTTGATACCGGTCTCGGCCGTGGAGCGGTCGTAAATAGCTTTCCTGTAGTTATCAATCAGCAGGGTCCCCTTAAAATAGGTCCCGGGATGTCCCGATAACGACGTACCAGTCGCCGAGATATGCCAGGCTACCCTGGTTATGAAATTCAAACGGCTTCGTATGTGCTTGATCTTTGACGATCTTGTTGAGTTTTTTCACAAGGTACTTGGCCTTTTGATTGGCGACTAGTCATGTTGGAAATTGGTCAGTGGAACCCATAACCCACGGGCGCTCTTCGTTTGGGTGGGAGGGCCTACCTTGAGCTGTTGCGGGAAGTACTGCCGTTTTGATAATCGCCGCATCCCCAATAGCCCATACGTCCGAATCGATCTGACCATCCTTTGTGATGACGTTCAAGTTGTCATCCGTCAAGAGACTGTTACACACAAGGTCAGTCTGGGCGGTCGTAGACGTAACTAAACACTTGTACCTCTGCGATCTCTCATGCTTCTCGACGGAATCAATCGATTTAATCAGGGGGTTGGGTGCTATCCCCGTACTCCAGACGAGCAGACCAAATGGAACTGTGGAGCATCATGAGTCGTATAGGATTATCTATAGGAGTCGTTGCGGGACCTTCTCCCTGTTCCTTTACAAACATTCTATCCTGTAGCGAGCGCGTGAGCGAAAGAACCCATATATGTCGATAGTCAATTTCACCTTTTCAACACGTTCGACGTGGTGTCTGGTTTTGATACTGATGCCATCTCTGCGGAATTTCTCTTCTGCCCAGCTATCGTAACCAACGTGGGATCACTCCATTTCACGGCGAATGTGTGTAACTCACGTGCCAAGTGATCTATCGAAGGTTCCGAGAATGTTTGGAGCCACGTCGTAGAGTGTAATTTTTGCCAATCGAGCCAGTGCAGGATAATGTCGTTCCACTTCAGCGTGAAGGAGATCGTGCAGCTCGGCTGCAAATTCTACGCCAGTGGGACCGCCGCCTGAAGGCGCAGTCACGTGCTGAGAAGCTCAAATCATAGGATATTACTCGCCTACAATACAAAAGTTGAGCAGATTCCGCCGTTGGATATCCGACAGGGTTGGTTGGTTGGCCTGCTCAAAACCTACAGAGGATTTGGGAACGTTGTATCAAGATAACCCACACATGCACCTACAATCGAGTATACGCGTCCTGATTGCCCGGGCGTCACGAACATCTTTCAGAAAGTGTGCATACTTCTCGACACCCGGAACGTTGAAGGCTGTGAGTCACATCAGATGCGCCCATAAATTTGACACTGACACGACTCGCTTACTCTGGGAATACGCGCCGACAGCAATGACGAGTTTATCATATCGCAATGTAAAAGGGGTGGCGGTTCCAGGGAACTGTGTCTCGGGTGAGGAGCCTTCGACTAGCGGTATGGAAGACTCTTCGACGGGCAAGGGCGGTGTTGCCGGCATCTAAGAATACATGTAGTGAATTTCCTGTGAAACACATGTAGACCGTGCGCACGCATGTGAGGACTTTCTGCTTAAAGTCTTGACAGGCGTTATTTTAATTCGCTAGACTGATAAACAACTTGCCTATAGCATCACACCATGCTTGGAAAGCAGTCTAGGTGGAGTATTAATCATATGACAAAGAGCAGTCCACATGGTCATACAGCTTGTGGAGAGTATCTTCTAACCTATCAAGGAAGGCAGGACGATCGGTAGTCCGATCCAAACTGAGGACCGGAACACCTACAGGTTCGACGGCGCACCGAAATTCGAGTGTTCCGACGGCACAGCCGGCTAGCAGTGGCGTGAAATTGAAGGCATTGGTGGGAGAAACGATCGTGACGTCTTGAACGGATCAAACGTGAGTCCAAAGACGGAAGGAATGATGCAAGATGGACGTACCCCATCGTTTCTTATCAATACCTCTGAGAACTTCGTAGCCGCCCCATCCTGAACCAAGAATCACGAGACGTTGTTTGCTCGTTGGGGTCGAGGAGCTGAACATGCGCGTGATTGAGACGTGGAACGGGTAGGACCGAGTGCTCGACCGTAACAGGGCCATGGTAAAAGAAAGAGAGAGAGAGGAAATGTCTGTACGTCACTTTGAATGCAGGGCTATAAAAACTATGTTACTGGGGATCGGGTTATTTCGGAGGGTTGCACTGGTGAGTTTGCCGATCGACAGCAAAATACAACTTGTCTTCAAAGTACTAGTGATCGACCTCCATCCAGTATCGTCCCCACCTCATCTACCACACCTGCTCTCTACTATTGACATCATTGAATCGCACCTTTCGTCGCTCGGCGTTGTAATGGCGCTACACCACGTACAGTACCAGTCATTTCCATAGCACTAGCACTACTCATTCGCTCTCAGGCGCACTAACCCGGGTTTTGGTGGGGAGAATAGTCCAGGCAGAGTCGCGACTGAGGTGAAAAGTGGGGACGTCATTATCATGCCGGCCGTGTTGCTCCAGGCTGATGACCAAGAGAAGGGGCTATCCATGTAATGAAGGATTTGGAATGCTATGCTTACATAACGTCCACTTTGACTTTGGGCCATGTCTGACCAGGAGGGCTTCGCATCGCATACCAGAGATGACGCGCGTGCAGACGACGCAGAACAGTTACAGGATGACAATTCGACGGATACCATGACAATGGACGAGCGTAAAGCAAAGATGGAGCAGCTTCGCGTTAGGATGGTAAGTTCTTATATTGCCCGCGCTCAACACAACGTTTATTTTCCCTTCTTTAATAGCGGACATCTGCAAAAGCAAACAGACAGTCTCTTATAGAGGAGTCTGCAAAGGCAAAGATGACAGCTCGGGATGTTTCACGGCTCGAACGACAAAAGAAGCTGGCCGAGACGTTGCGGACACAAGCGGAGGCTGAGGCGAATGGGGAAGACATCGAACGCTCAAAGAACTGGGAGTGGACGATAGAGGACAACGAGAACTGGGAGAAAAAGTTGGCGCGTAAAGCTCGGAGAGCAGACTACGAGTTTCACGGTGCGTCCTCGACTTACCCTTACTGATGCGGGCTAACTTTGGAATCACAGATGATGCGCACGCTGCGCGGCGACGGTATAAGAAGGATCTCGATCTCCTCAAGCCTAACCTAGAGGCTTATAACCGGCAAAAACAGCAGGCTCTAGGTTTGGTTTCTGGAACGCTTTCAAAGTCTGGCAGTTCAACACCGCCGTGCGAGTCGTCCGCTCTCGTCTCCTTTGATGTCACAGGCAGCCAGGTTCGTCGCAACTCAACGTGTGGCTTGCAAATGCATTGATGGCCCACTCCCGTAGATGGTACCAACGACGGAGCAACGGATGGCCGCGGACAACTTCTACAGAGATGCCAACACGCTACTTTACGCAGACAACAAGCCTACTGAAGATGCTATCGACAGAGTCGTCAGTAAAATCAATCGAGAGTAAGTCGTCCATTATCTCTTTGGTAACAACTCACCTTTACTCCTACAGCATTGACAAGAAGGCGAAATTCTCACGCAAGAGACTCAACGAAGACGAGGGCGATATCACATACATCAACGAGCGAAATAGGGTATTTAACAAGAAGGTATTGTCCTTTTCTTTTGTTTGGATTACCATACGACTTAGTCTTGTCACAGATTGCAAGGTACTATGACAAGTATACAGCCGATATTCGGGCAAGCTTTGAGCGGGGGACTGCATTGTAGCCTTTTCTTTTCATGTTTACCTTGCTGTGATAGAGTTGTATTATGTTGTGAAATACCGTACAGCGAAAAGTATTTCTACCACATCATGTGAAAATGAAAACAAGTTTTATAGCCTGACCGGTCCCGGTCAATGTTTCCTACCAGCCCGACAAATGAATTGAAACACTGCGGATACGGCTGTGAGCACATACGTTATGGAACAAGGAAATAAGCAAGTATCAGAATTGCAGAAGTGTAAGTCAGCAGCTGAACGTGTAGTCCATAAGACTGTTGAGCTTGAATGTGAAATATTATTCATCAAATACAACAAGAGTCTCTTGAAGAAGAGAGACAGCGACAAGTACTCACCCTCATCAATATTCATGCAGCTTACGCATGTTCGACAACATCATGGTAGTAAAGTGCACCGCATTTAAACTCCGAGACGATGCACTGCACTCAGTGCACTGCATCATGATTGGTGACACCACTGGCACGCAGTCCAAACTGACGAGTATATCGCTGTTGCGAGAAAGCAGTAATGCATGGCCCACTTTCAACTGGATCTATTTCCACAGCCCTAGCGGAGCGATTCTGGTTGTAACCTGCCCGTAAACCGGACGAAATCTCCTGACAAGTGTTGCGCCGCAATGACATTCATGAATTACGGCGTTTTCGTGAACCGAGAACGATAAATAGGACTCAATCATGGCGATTGATGCCAACTTTATTTCCTGCTCCCTTCTTTGCTCGATCACTATGAGCGACCCCGGTTATAGTGCCTCATCACCTAGCCGCGAAAAGCTGCGCAATCCACCTGCGCCTGGTGATTTTGTGTACACTCAGAGTCTCGATAGTGTCAAACGCCAACTCGGAAAGCAGCATATCCAGATGTAATGTGTTGTTGACGGTGTCTCGTTTTCGCGCTGACCATCTTTCATCAGGATTGCAGTACGTTGTAATTGCACTGACCTAATGTTACAAACTGAGTGCATGGCAAGCTTGCTGGGACCATTGGGACGGGCCTTTTTCTCGGTCTTGGAGAGGTCCTCGCAACGTGTGGCCCCTTAGGTTCGCTTATAGTTTATATTCACGTCTGCACTGTCATATATGCGTGCGTTTTGCTCACTTTTCATACGCTTCCTTCACATAACGTGATTCGTGGTTTAGGACGATATTGTCTGTCGGGGAGATGACAGCTTTTGCGCCTGTATCTGGATCGTTGTTACTTTACGGTAAGGCGAGTCCTAGAGGTCAGATTGCAACGTGTTGAATTCACACGCAGCTGCAAGATGGTTCGATCCCGCGATTGGTTTCGCGGTGAGTGCAATACTATGCATGTTTAGTGTTGTCACTGACTTTTTCTTTGCGGCAGCTCGGATGGGTTCGTGTATCATCATTTCATTTCTCTTTCGCTAACTTCTGCACGCCGTGCAGAATTATTATTATGTGCGTATCTCAATTGTTTATTCTTTTCTCCCAATAATTAGTATACAGTATGCTGGGACTGCCATACCGCTGGAGATCACTGCATTCTCTTCGATGGTTTCATTTTGGGATAGTAACGTGAGCAGTTTCATTTACTATTCAGCGGATGCGTTCCTGATAGATGGATCAGCCTGACCACACCGCAATTTACATCGCAGTGATTATCGTAGGACTCCTTCTTATTAACTTATTTGGTGTTCGGTGAGTTTCGAGTCTCGTTAGTGAGTGGTGCTACCCTAACTCTATTGGTTAGATGGTTTGGAAATTGTCAGCTGTATTTGCATCTTCGTTTCATCCTGCTCACTTTCCACAGCGGAAATCCTTTTTGCATCACTGAAGAGTGAGGACTTTTATAAACTTTCAGATGTTATTACTGATCACGACATTTGTAGTAATGTTGGTGGTTGGTCTGGTATGTAGTTAACCTAGTTCTTCATCCCATTTTATTTATCAGAGTGAAAGATAATTGGGGGGCTCGTGATCAGCCTTGGAGGTGGGCCCAATCACCAAGTGTGAGTATTCACGTCCATCTATCTGAATGCTATTCACAATCCGCATCTTTAGGATCGGATTCACGGTATGCCAGTCACTAGTTTATCTATGATTCTATTAACTTAATAGTAATATGACAGTACTGGAATAATCCAGGCCCCATGGTTTCTTGTAAGTTTTTCCGGCCATTTGTAGTGCAGTGTTAATGAAGTTTCGCCCTTCTGTTTAGTACTGGAACCCGGTGCCATGGGTCGATTTCTCGGTTTGCTTGTTGCCATCGCGCCTGCTGCATTCTCTATAAGTGGTATTGAGTTAATTGCAATGCGAGTGGTTCGTATGCACATTGTTTCATCGAATCTTACACCCCGCGTCCAGCTCTGCTGCCGAAGCGCAACAACCCAGAACAAACATTATCAAGGCGATGAAGACGGTCATCTTCAGACTGGTACTCTTCTTTGTGAGTAACAACTTCGACGGCTTCAACCGTGGCTGATTGTCGTTACATAAGATTGCCTCAGTGATAGTGGTTGGAATGCTTGTTCCATCAAATGATCCGGCGCTATTTCAGTACGTGATCATTTGCTATATTTCCGACTTCCTTTTAACCCTTGTAGATCTGGCGCGTCCGCTGGCCAGTCGCCATTCGTGATTGCATTTCAGAGAGCAGGGGTCAAAGGTATACATTTTCAGGCACCCATCGTTTGTTCATGGCTCACAAGTTTTACTATCAATTAGTCCTCCCATCAATCGTCAATGCCGTATTGATTACATCTTCTTTTTCTGCGGCCAACACGTTTCTCTTTTCGGCATCTCGTATCCTATATGGGTTGGCAGTGCAAAAGAAGGCACCGAAGATTTTCACGACCTGCACCAAAGGTGGTCTACCGTGGGTCGCAATCATTGTTTCGGTGTGTAATACCTCCATCGGGTGTGGAGCATCGGTTTCATAGATCGATTAGTGGCTGTTTTCGTTCTTGGGATTCATGGACGTGTCTGAAGCGTCAGGAACAGTCTTCAAGTAAGGTCTATCTTGTTTATACAGGCGCCGTGATTGACGTCGTTTCAGCTGGTTTGTCAGTTTATGTGAGTAAAGGGTTATGGTCGAAGATCTACGGGTAGCTGACCCTTTCCTGCAGCCGCCATGTGTGGTTTCCTCGGGTGGGTTGGATTCGGATGCCGTGTTCGATTCTCACTGACGTATTTGTATTACAGTTGGTGGACCATCAACATGACGTACTTGCGTTACTGTGAGTTGTTTGAGTCATTGCAATTCTGCAAAGTTGGCATCCTGAAGAACATGCTTGCAGATTTCGGTCTGAGACGCCAAGGAATTGTTCCTCGCGGAATTTATCGGTCACCTTTGCAGCCCTATGCAGCCATGTGGGCTATTTTTTGGTGCGTCGTGTGTTATTTATCCGGTAGAAGATCCCTAAGCAGCGTACGCAGGATTATCCTCTACATCCTCGTCAGTGACATATCTATATTCTGGAGTTGGGACTCTGCCAAGTTCGTTGCTGCATGTGAGTCTGGCGGTATGTGTAGATCGAGACTGCTCAAACGTGCCTGTTTTACAGACATCAATCTTCCTATCTTTTTCACGCTCTTTATTGGCTACAAGCTGTGGTACAAAACGAAAGTGGTAAGTCGCCTCCTGTCGGGTTCTCTTATTGGTGACCTGAACAACCATTAATACTGCTCGCTTCTAAAAGTGCCCCCTCGATGAACTGGATTTTGTTACGGTACGCAATCACTGATCCGAGTTCTTGTTGTGGTACTGACTTGAATTTACAGAATATACCCACTCTCGAGGAAACTGGAGACGAGGGATTGTTGACGGAGAAACCGTCGCTTGCAAAAAGATTGAGAGAGATTATCTGACGGTTTAGCTAGATTTCATTCCATTTTACGACAACTTCTTCTCTCGTCACTATCTATATCCTAGTTCATTGCAATGAAAACCAATTCGAGGTATATTACTACTTATTAGCTGTGTTGTTTTTACGAGCATGCCTGTCTAGTGCTGTTACACCGCTCACAGATGACCTCTATGGCCAAAGGGAAATGACACCCTGGGTTTTGCTGACAGGCTACAGGATAATTCTGAGGAGCAAACCATGCAGCAGTACTGTTTTAGATCATCTTGAATCTGAATGGATCAATGGGGATGGAAGTGTCTCGCTGGAGTCGCTTGCCTTACGGATCATACATGCCAAGCTAGTATATGAGCATTCATTAACCCACCATGTAGTATGGGTTCATTGGATAAGACCTGTTGGAATCATCACTCCTGATGTTTGATGCTTAAAGGGTTGGTTGGGGATGAGATGACGTGTAACGGCTATCGAGGAACAAAGCTACACATGTGCAGTTTAGCTCAAGTAGATAAAAGCAATAAGTAAAGTAACTCACCTCAGTCATCGTGAACAACGGACTGAAGCGCTCCGACAAAGTAACGGGGCTTATATATGAGATAAAGTGTATGGTAAGAAAAAGGGGATAAAGGGATCCGGGTATAGGTCGGGTCGGAATATTAAGTACGCGGCAAGTACAATGTACGATACGATTGGAAAGATGTACGCTGCATGCGCGGCGGTGATTCGACCAGCCACAGCTGCTGATTCTAACTTCAAGCATCCAATAGACTGTAAGGAGGGGTTACACTACATACAGGTGAGTAAGGGATGTAAATAACACTATGTAGGATAGGCTTACTTCCAGTCGACATGGCATGAGACTTGAGGGAAAGAGTGTGGTCGCGCGTCGTGCTAGGTAGGAAAGGTAATGAGTGTACAGTAAGAAAGTGCTACTAAACAGGCTGATCTCCAACACACCCCCTCAGACCGGTGGTAGTAAGAGCATAAATGAAATGGTGAACGAATGGAATGCTTGTCCATATAGAAGTGAATGTGTAGTAGGTGTCCGATGGGTCCAGAGTGGCGTCCGCGTAGATGTCCGAAAAAGGAAAGTCGCGGCGGCGTGGTCGTACTGAGTGGATCGACTTCGATCGGCTTTAGGGTCGTCGTCTTCGCGTTTCACACCTCGGGATCTCTCCCGCACCTTTTCTAGTCCGTATACGAGGTGTGTTCGCTCCGGTTGTCCGCTTCGACTTGAACGCGGTATCTCGAGTAGGTAGCATCTTCCGCTTCGGTCGTCGGTGCGGCTCGTTGACGGGCTCGATGGGACATCCGGAGTGTCTGTCCACTCATTCGCATAGGCGCCATTGGCACTGTTCCGGTGATCCAAATCACCCTCGCTGTCGCCTTTCCCCTCCTGGACCTGTAGCTGGCCTCCCGGTCGGGTATTTCCGCCTGGTGCGTTCTTTTCATCGAGGCGCTCGTTCCTGGCGCCTCTGGGAGGTATATGGCAGCTGTGGGTGAAGGCGCTGGAGCTACGGCGATCCAGATCGATTCCGACCTCGCCTTTCGCCACTGCATCTCACTATGCCCTTCTTAGCCTGGAACTCGACTCCGGCGCGTTCGTCTTGTCGTCGCACCGGTTCCCATGGCCTCTGGTGAGTTCCCTGGCACCAGTGGTAGGCGTCTGGTACGATAGTTTCACTGACCGGGTCATATGGTTCGATGTGGGCCTCTTGGGTGAGCACCTTAGACTTTGGTGCTCAGACCGTTCGTGCGGCCGTTCTGACGCGTCACACAGCTGCTCCGGTGGCCTCTCAACGTCCTAAGTACTCCTAGATGGTGTCGACGCGTCCGTATTGACTTTCGGATCGAAGGGGCCAACTGGACCTTCTCCAGGTGAGTAGGCTGGGTATGGACACTCTGACCATTTCGTGCGCCCGTACTGATGCATTTCTCAGCTTCTTCTACCAATTCCATGCGTCTTCAATACCTCTGAATGGCGTCGACATGTCCGCATCGCTGCTCATACACTCGCTGCTTGCATATCGCGCCTTGGGATTGCTCTTCCGCTGCCTTTCGTCCATATACGAGATATCTGATCTAGTTGGGCTTGGCCGATTCAGTTCTGACTAGCCTTTCACCCGTTGTGCCTTTGGCACAGGTAGCACACATATATATACATAGTATATTGAATACCAAAAAATGAGAAGTTAGTATTCAAAACATACTACAGTACATTTCTCAACACCTCAGTATATACAACATTCAAAGTCTTATTTGTATTCTGCTGAGAAGAAAATGCAACCTTGAGATTTCTAGGGTTAGTACACCTGGAGAGAGCTACATACAATTGTCCATGTGAAAAAACAGGTGTACATAAATCCAAACCAACATGTTTTACACTTTGTCCCTGAGCTTTATTGATTGTCATGGCATTGATTGACTTTGAGGCTGATGTCTACCATGTCGATTTCGTACACATTCCTCATGTGTATGTTGAAAACCCTGCATAAGATTTTGATGGTAATTGACATGATGCTCAACTCCAGTATTGAATAGTGATGATGGTGTAGAGTGTGGAATATTTAGCTGAGAATTGTGTGTACATCATATATGTTGAGTTTCATGATGCTCTATTAGATTATGTGGCAGTCCAGGATATTGATGAATAGGAATAGGAGGATGAATCTACAAAAATATCAATAAGAAATATATAAAAGTAGTGAAATATAAAATAACTTACATGTAATGCAGCAGGTGCATTATGTGGAGGTGAAGGAGGTTGAGGGTATGGTTGGCATTGAAATGGTGGAGATCTCAAAACACAACAATCTTGCTCAGCTTGGCAAGCAGTATTTTGAGCACATTGAGGAGAAGTAGGAGGAGATGACATAATTCTGAGTGATAGGTAGGTATGGTATGTATGCAAAAGTAAGGTAAAACCAGGGGTCCAGGTCTCTCAGTGACCCTTCAACTGTTACGAGTCAATGGACCCCTATCCTTTGTTTCTTAGTCATACTATTCCTTTGCTCCACAGCACCGGAGCTGTGTCTACCCTTTCTTAGTATATACTCCGGAACATCCTAGTAGATTACCCTTCTCGTACATGGTCTGTGCACGATCCCTAGAACTATAAATGCTCCCCTAGGATACCCTGTACCTTAGCTAGTTCTACGCCAATAAAGCCTAGTAACCAGCAAGCCACCTTAAGGGTGAGACCCAGATCCAGGACCAAGCTGCCTCACATCGCTCTCCTGATCCCTATCGAACGACTAGGCCTCCAAGCCTTCGTCTTTATCGCAGTCGTCGCTCACCGAGATCTTGCCATCCGGTTTCACTTCCTACAAGAGGGAGCTCGCCTCTTCGTCCTAATCGTAATAGGGATTTGGCCACACCCCAGGCATCGCCTTTATTATCGAGCTCGTCTGGAGCCCCGCCGCTAGGTTACTAAGCCCTAGCGTAACAAAAGAACTAGCTATCTCTTTGACTCTTCTATCTAGAAGGGTCGTACCCCTCTCCCATCATAGTACCCCCTCGAGGACCAGCGTACCCCTCCACCTATAAAAAGAAAAAGAAACATACCTCCTCTACCCACTCATCGGAACTCCACCCTTCCCCTTTCGCTGAAGGACCCTCGCGTAGCGCAGCAAACCCAGAATATCCTTCCACACCCTCCGAGGTCTCTGATTCCTCCTCTGAATCAGACACCCCTACCGAAGTGGATCTCCACCAGTTCGACCAAGAGACGATAGATCGTCTCCTTCGAGAAGAAGAGGCAAGACAGAAAGAAATAGAGGAAAGAGAGGAGTTTCGTCGACAGGTAGCTGAAGAAAGCGCCAGGATTGCGCGAGAAGAAGAGGAACAAGCCCGAGCTACCCAGACCAAGAAGATGTCTCGCTCAGAACTCAAGGCCGGACTCCCTGATGACTTTTCCGGGGAATCCGAGGATGCCGTTCGATGGGTAATGGCCATGAGGGCCTATTTTACCATGAACGCCGATTTATACGATGAAAAGTCTATGCTCCTCACCGCTCTCAACAAAATGAGCAAAGGTCGAGGAAGAACCTTCTCTGAAGGATGGTTCTACAAACTAGAAGACCCATCGGTCAAAGCGGAGGACAAAACCTTTACAAAAATGTCTGAAGAATTTGCCAAAACCTTCTACCCCTTCGACGTCTCTAATCGGGCTCGCCAAACTCTCAGAACCCTAGTTCAGAATACTCGGGACAAAGACGGCTTCGCAAAATACGTAGCAGACTTCTCTCTTGCCGCCTCCCAAGCCCGAATTACCGACGAAGAAGCCCTCATCGACAACTTCGGCCGAGGCCTTGACGAAAAGATCGTCAACAATATCCTATCCATGGCAAACGTACCCACTACCCTACACGGGTGGATGGAACAAGCTAGCAAGTTCCACGCCCAACAAGAATGAATCAAGGATATGCGACGAGGATTAGGATGGAGAAACACGAGCGGGTCGAGAAGGGACCCCAACGCTATGGAAGTCAACGCCGTTCGACTAAACCCAGTAGAAAAAGCACGACACATTAGAGAAGGTCGCTGCTTCATTTGCCACAAAAAGGGATGTGTGGCTCGGAATCATCCAAAAGATACCAAAGATAACGCGTCGAACCCCCCTACTCATCCCCCTAGAAACCCCGCTAGAGCAGCAGTAACTTCCACCAAGACGGAAAACCCAAAGGAACCGTCGGACCTAGACAAATATCTCAAAGTCTTAGAGGGAAAGAAGGTGGACCCCAAGGAAATGATCCGGGTTCTCAAAACTTGTTTCGAAGAAGACGAGGCTGAGGAAACAGTAGCTCGCATTACTACCTACAACGAAATGGATTTTTGAAGAGGAGAGGAGTATCAGCGTCTCCCCCTCCAGAACTACTCGCTCCAGTCATTTGTACTAATAAAAAGGAAAAATCAATTCGTATCCCTGTTTCTATTTCCCATGGAGCAAAAACCGCTGAAGTAAAAGCCCTCTTAGACTCTGGAGCCACCGAAAATTTTATCGATCCAACCATTGTCGCAAAATATCAATTCCCAACCACTTGTCTTCGTCTTCCTATTAAAGCATCCAACGTTGATGGAACAACAAATCGAGGAGGAATAATCAGAAAAGAAACCCGCTTGGTACTTCGCATCGGTACGCAAGAGGAGGTCATACGCTTTCTAGTCCTTCATTGCGGAGAGGATCGCATAATCCTAGGAATCCCATGGTTCTCTAAAGTAAACCCTCTAATCAACTGGACCACTCGACGAATCTCCATCCCAGACCTTCCCTGCTCCCACACCACTGATGATCAACACTACCTCGTCGAATCCCTTAGAAAAACCACCATCGCCACCAATATAGCCGTTGGCCCACCCCAAAAAGAACACATCATCCCAACCGAATACCTCTCCTTCAACGACGTTTTCTGTGAAAAAACCCATGACCTCCTACCCCCCTCTCGAGCGTTCGATCACACCATCGAACTGGATGACTCGTTCGTCCCAAAGGTAGCAAAAGTTTACCCCCTCAATCCAAAGGAGTTACAAACCTGTAAAGACTTCGTCGACGAACACCTTAAGACCGGTCGAATCACTCCATCTAAATCCCCTCAAGCTTCCCCTTTTTTCTTCGTCGGAAAGAAAGATGGATCGCTTTGTCCCTGTCAAGACTACCGCTACCTCAACTCCCACACCGTGAAGAATGCATATCCACTCCCCCTCATCTCTGATCTTTTGGATAAGCTCAGAGCCTCCACCATCTTCACGAAGTTTGACGTTCAATGGGGATATAATAACATTCTTATCAAACCCGAGGACCGCTGGAAAGCCGCATTTATGTATTACACCATTCGGGTTGTTCGAACCAACGGTCATGTTCTTCGGCCTATGCAACTCCCCAGCAACTTTCCAAGCCTTTATGAATTACGAATTTCGCGATTTCCTCTCCGAAGGATGGCTTGTTATCTACATGGACGACATCCTTATCCACTCCTCTGACTCAGTCTCCCATACTGATCGTACAAAACGGGTCCTTCAACGACTTCGAGACCTCCACCTCTCCCTGAAGCTCTCAAAGTGTACCTTCGATGTCCCTGAAGTAGAATATCTAGGCATGGTTATCGGTAACCATCGCGCCGCCATGGATCCTACCAAACTTTCCACGATCCAATCCTGGGAACCCCCGCGCTCTGTCCGAGCAGTTCGTTCCTTTCTTGGATTCTGCAACTTCTATCGAAAATTCATAGCAAACTTTTCTACTGTTGCACAACCCCTCATCGAACTCACAAAAAAGTCCTCCCCTTGGCAATGGGACGCACCCCAACAAACTGCCTTCCTAACCCTTAAACGGATCTTTTTGACATCTCCCGTCCTTCGACTCCCG
>JBBPMM010000077.1:0-79218 GCA_038090335.1 Solioccasus polychromus
TAAATCGATTTCATGAATGGCACCTACTTCTCCTCCTCCTTTCCATAACAAACTTCCATAGAATATCAAGAAACCTTTTCTAACCTGGTCTAGCATTTTTCCTGAGTGTTTTACAACCCTCCAAAGGTGTTGAGAATGTTTCTAACAGCATATGAAGCTGTCTTTATCATGATATCACATTTGACCTTTTTACAACATTGTTTGATTTTTATCTCAAGAACCCAACCACCAATTTTGATGATTGTAGGCTCAAAATGATCCTATTAATGAGTAGTATTTTATGCAATGTTCATCTAGCGGATCTATGGTTTTGAAATAGAAACTTAATTCTAGGATGACTGTAAAGTGGTGCTTATCAGCTTGTTGGAAGTGAGGCTTGGAACAATGAAGTTTCATTGATGTATCACCTATGGATGGGAGAAAAAAGTTTGCTGTAGATCAATCTCTGCTTGAACCATGGGAGACAATGCCAGAGTTTTTGCCACAAAACAAATATTTGAAAGTTCCAAACAATGTGTGTCTGTATGGGCTCTAATGCTTGCCAAACATAAACCTGCTCAAACGTTCCCAGGACATAACCTCCGCCTGGGCGTGTAGTTGTAGCTCACCTCAGGGACCTCGTTTCAACTTTTTCATCTAACGACATGTCATTTACAACCCCCTTGAGCACCACTATTGCACCAGATAACATTGCGGCCTAAACGCCAACCCGGTTACATCTCAAATTGGTAAATCAGGCATGAAAAACTATTGAGGATATTAAAACGAAAGAATAACAAAACGATTGAAAAGCACGAAGAGCACTTGGAATACCAAAAATTTTACTTTTTGTATCGACCAAGCACTTCGGAAGATTATATTCCTAGACCGCCAGCGGGACGATCTTACCATCCCTATCCTCGCAAGAAGAGCGATCATAAGTCTCCTGAACAGTCTTTTGCACTTTGAGCTGGATACTGGTCGATTGGAGTGTCGTAGCAACCTGGGACGAATCAGCGGGTGCCCAGCCGATTGGCCCACTCTGCACAAAAATTAGAACAATCCAAAACACAGCTGTAAGACTCACTGCCCCATTCATGTCATATGTGCCTGCCATCTCCCTCTTTAGTGACTCGCGGGTGAGCAGCGTGTCCAAGAGGGTCTTTGAAGAAGTATAGAAGTAAGAGAAAAAGAAATTGTCGTGAGATTCACAACACTCACATTAGTGTAGATACGACCAATCGGAATGGCAAACATGCCATAGAGATTCGTGCTCGGCAGGACAATAAAGGTTATCAAATCACCCATAGAGAAAATCCCAGCGAAAAGACCGGTCTGAATCGCACCACGAATAAGTCGATTGAGAACAGTGTCTGTCTTGCGAAAACCAGTGTGTGAACGGGAGAAAACGATGATTAAAGTCGCTAGTAATTGTAAATGAGCGTCCTCGACAGCACACAAGTTGAAATGAATCATCATACTAGTGATGAATGCATCCACAATGACCTGCATAGACAACCAGGCTATTACCAATGGGGTGATACGGGGTAGTTCGGACAAACTGAAGGAACATGAACAATGCAACATAACGTAGAAACGCTGCAGCGTACACTTTGATGATCCAGGCCTCGACACTGCATATGAAACCTAGGATAAACGAAGGAATTGCCAACATGATGATCACAGAATGCAAGATCTTGCTACTAGTCAAACGCCAAATCCTGCCGCACGAAATTGACGAAAAGTTGAATCTAATACAGACGTACTCACCTGAATCCCAGATACATCTGCGTCACGAAGGCTGCTAGCGCAGTACCAATAGGAGTGAATGTGTATGGCCATTCGGCCACTTAAACAAGCATTAGGGTCACAGCATGATGGGCGTCTACAAAATACACACCTCCAAGAGCTGCAGGATTATCATAGTTCGTCACGCTGAAATGTACTAAGACAAAATAAATAAATAAGAAGGGAATGATGTCACATACGTATAGTTCCATGCCATGTAAATGGCTCTACGAGAATAATGTGATCAAATTTTAAAAGTAATTTGTGACTAGCACTTACGAGACACTGTGGAACGTATCCAAAATGAACAGAAAAAGGACCATATACCTAGAATGAACTGTGAAAAAAGTAAATTTGTTGATTATCGATCAACGAACCTTGTTATTGGGCGATCATTGAAATCTAAAACGCAATGGTGAGTTTTCTTGATTTTAGTATCTGTTGCTGTACGCACTCGCTCGATAGTATGCGGCGAACTGGTACACAACAAGGCCGTACAAAAAAGTATTAACTAGAGGGGAGTCATTTATTGCCGCAGTGAGATTCTAATCCCATGGCGATACTCACAGAATATGCCTACTAGCAATGTACCTATCATACCATCTTATCAATGATATTGATTTCACAGAGCCAATGTACGCACCAATTACCGTGTCATATACACCCATTCTGTGTCACGATTGTCAAGTCAAGATGGGCGAAAACTACTCCGGTGGTGAAGTGGATGAGCCGAGGATTGCCAAAGCCATGGAAGTTATATTCAAGGACCCTGGCCTACCCCAAATTTGGTTCTTCGTGGGAGTTTGTCTTAACCTCCGTCGTCCCTTGAAGTTCTCGGAACGTTATCAAACAGAACTGCCAGACACCTCAGAGCAGTGAATAAACTGTGTCAGAAGCAGCATCGAGTTATCCACTATTAATGGGGAAAAAAAAAAAGCAAATCGGAATTACACTCATCCGATCAAATATATGCCAGTCAGTGTTGGTGGCATCATGATATTACCAAAGTGGCACGAGGCTCGGGAGTAATGGGAAAAAATTACGTGATACAGAGTAACTTTGTAACCTTGTGGCTGTCGGCGAAAGCTTCCCCATAGTGCCGGTTTCCGTCCTTTCCGCGCGATTGTGAAGTGCGCTGCGCTACTTGGCTGGCAGCTTATCGAATCTAATTGATTATCAGTCGTGATCGGTGGCTTTAGACTAACAATCCGACAGGCCACAGAGCCCAACGTCTATCATGGCTTAGCTTCCCAAAATAGAGAGTTGTGGTGCCTTTAAAATTCCTCCCACAGACAAAGGACATCGGTCGGACCGGTCACTCAGGAGTCTTGTAGCCTGCAAGGGCCAAATACTTATGTTGCCATGACTGCAGCAATAGGGTCCACTGGATGTCCCTGCGTGCATGGGTCTTTTTGTTTGAATTGCTCGGATACTGACTCGCTGGTGTGCAGATTAGGAGCGATTGATGATTCCGTCGTCTCTCCCCAAGATTCGATGTCTTCGGGTTTTAGCTCGTAGGCTTTGTTGGATGCTAAGCCAAGTTCTAGGGTGTTTAGTCAGTTTTAGACTCGCAACAGACGTCAAGACCAACTTTCGAAAAAGATCGAAGTTGCCCGCGGCACAAGTAGTGGTCGCAGCGGCAACGGAATTATTTACAAATGTCGTGGCATCAACCCCTCTCAACCACATGTTACGAGATGAAAATTGGTGGCCAACAGAATATGTTTCCCCACGCTGGCTACCCTTGTACCGAGCGGACACCGTGGTGCGACCCTTCAACTTGTGTGCAGTTATCTTTCGGGAACTTCCTTTACTACCGTAACTAAGACATGCAAGGCTTCGAATCTGATTGCAGATTAGTGATATTAAGTCACTCTCAGTACGATCCTGTTCAAATGCAGGTACCATCTTATGAGATTTCCCCGTCTGTGACGACTACTGGATTGCTAGGACATGGATTGCAGGCAGGCATACTTCCCCCGCATAGTTTCTTCAGCATCATTCATCAATTCTGTTAGCCGAAACCACGAGATGATATTGAATGAAATACGCGAGACAAAAAAGATTTTCGACCTGAGTACGTGTGCGGCTTATTCTCCCTCATGAGTCATAAATATGGATGCCAACAAGCAGGACGCGCGGTATCCTTCTGTCACCACATATTGAGTGTACATCGGTGAGAGAGTTAGCCAATGGGATCACTGGAACCACTGGCTACCCTCGGCTATCCAAAATCCAAGGAGACGATAGCCGAAGCTACCATTTGTGGCCATGGTTTAGATATTAGATATGCGGCTTGTCACGACTTGCGTGCGCGGTTTACCAGCAAACATATTTATCTGTATGCTTGGCGGCATAAACAACAGAAATATTGCCTACTGCCTTCATTCATGTACAGCGACAAGAACATACAGTTCGGATTAGGCACATGTGTAGTGGATTCGTCTATCTCAGGACAGCAATTTTGTCTACGGTGTAGCCGGGCTGTCATGACCGGTCATAACCATCGTCCAGCCTGCTGATGCTAGAGTATGGGCCAAATACTCTATAAGAGAGCACCAGGTGGCGTTATATTATGCAATGTTGCATATACACATAATCGTGTGTGACCAAAGGAGTACTTCGAAAGAAAACATTACAGAATGCATACAGTCGGGAAAACCAGTTGACTAGGAGCCCACGGCGAGGAGGACAACAACAAGAAGTTCCATATATCAGTGAATATTCGAGAGGAAGGGGTATACCCCTAACGAGAGAATCAGACACATTTCTTAACTGACACGAGTATGGCGTAATGTATAGGATACAAGAAAATACGACGAGCGAGACAGTATGAAGAAATATGGCGATCATAAAACAAGTCTTAACCAAATGGGACAGAAAACGATACATTTGACACATGGATCATTCGGCGGGGGGTTCAATAATTGACATACGTTTGTAGTTTTCCGGTGGCACATCAGCGCCGAATTCGACTGTTTTCTCAACAGTAATTTCGAGCTAGCCCGCGAAATAGGGACAAGTCACCTGCGACAGAATCTGACGACGCACCTTGGCAGGCGCATTGAGCTCGTGACGCGACTAAAAGAAAGGTAATCGGGATCGAGGGTATGGAGCAGGAATACAGAAGAGACTCACTGTGAATTTACCTGTCGCCCTCCGCGGCATACTAGATAACCTTGGGAACCCTGCAGGTATCTCTGCAGAAGGGCCACGTTGTCGTTGATGCTGGAGTTGTTTACGTGTGTTCAACCTAGTGGTTTTGGTGAACCGCAATGATATGAAAAGAAGATTCGAAGCTCACGTAGCAAGTAACGAGTTTGCATACACTGCAGGCGTCATCAGCAGGGCAAAAAGAATCAGTATAGCTGATATTCACGCACACTTGCTAATGAAGAAGTGAAGTCCCATGAAAACAAGATTATTGGGCATCGTTAACCACTTGACCAATAGTCAGCATTGTCTAATGATCGCACGAGCTAGTCCTTACGCAGACCATTGACACGATAGTCGCAGCACTCAAAAATCCAGTTATTGACGACGAACACTACAAAGGGGGGGGCACACACCTCGTTAACAGGTTGGTCTCAAAGGTATACAAGACGACTGAGCCAATGACACGGTCCAAGCTACGCAGTGCTAGCATCACTTGGTCCCAGAAACACAAGATGCTTACCTTGTAGACGCCCTCTTTTCGCTCTGCAGAGTCTGAAGCGAATGGGTAAGGAGCCCAGTGACCAAAATGTCAACGAGACATGACATCGCAAGCCCGAGGGTGAAAACCCACTGCGACAGTATGTATGGTAATAAATCAGAACGCTCGATACATATTCGTGGATCTCACTCGAAAGTTTGCCTCGAATGTCGTAAATGCTTCCATATGTATCCTACCGCGTCGTATTCAGGGCTACCCTCTACCGAAGCAATGAACACCTTACATTTCAGCTGTTGAGACTGGGAAAAAGATCGATGGGCAATTGATGCTCGTAATTTCACCCTTACCTGACGCGAGACCTTATTTGTCTGAGGTTATCGTGGAGCCGAAAGAAAGTCAGGAATATAGGTGCTCACACAGACGAAAGAACGCCAATGCCAACTTCGATTTCTTAAGATACGGCCTCAATTGCGAGTGAAGTAAGCGCTTACGATCAACACCGTAAATTGCCACTGCTGTCGACTCACTAGGAAGATGTAAATATCTTTCAATCTATTAAACAGTACTTACGCTTATGGATGCGATGCGCAAAAAAACTGCGTAGCAAGGTCAGCGATCAACCATCCAGATTTTTGAAGTGTTTACCAATGTACAATGAACGTCAGAATCGCCTGAATCACCTGAGGACAAAGTGCAAGATGATGAAGAGTCACGCACCGTCGTCATGACTGTCAGCTAAAACAAGAGGATTAGTCAAGCGAGAAAGGGAGATCAGGAGGTACATACAGCTAACGGTCTGAAAGAGGATTGTGGATCGAGAAAAACCATAGAGACGCGAACATACATTGGGATTGTGTCTATCTTTTTCTCATTACCGTAGTTTTCGATAAAATAAATCCAGATTGATGTAAAGACCAATAGGCTGTGGGTAGTGTCCAGCGTCCTAGGGGAGAGAGATGAATGTTGGAGCGAAACGAACGACACTGGAAGGAACTCACCATACCACCCCAACCTGGTCACAACGTGAGATTAGGATATCTGACGGGACTCGGGTGCGACTTACTATTGATTTAAGTCTCACAGAATCTTGCGGAAAGAGTTTGACGTAGAGGAAGGTTTGCACGATGACGACTCCTGACAAGCTAGCATACGAATCGGATCAAACTGGTAGAAAGCGATTTGGAACGATGAAAAGATTACTCACACCGCGGCGCAAAACCCCCCGAGAAGAAGGGCACCGTATGTTGTGTCAATCGAAGACACCATATCGGCGCGTGAGCGGAAAGAAATATCGAGAGGGAACGATGGTAGAAGTGGGAGACAAACAGATGAAGGAATACCAACATTTATTCCATCACGACATATATCCCGAAACATACCAAGGATTGGATTACAAGATCGGTTGCGTCGGAAATGCTAGCAGCAACCGCGGTATTTCAGTCGCCCCGCCAGAATAAGTCCTTACATGCCAAATCACGACTTCCACTGTAACATCTGGACTCTAAATATCTAATAAACTACTACATGAAGAATATGTCGACAGCAAATTATCCAAGAACTCACTGCATAGTACTTACTAGCAGGGGCGAATACTGAAGGAATTCAGTGAACTTGCAATGACGTGACCAAGTTACGCGCCTGTCACATTTTGTCACGCACTGCTTTCCTCTTTCACCGCCAACGACAGGCGACATGACTTTGAATGTGCGTTTTTGAGTTGCCCTCCTTCACACCGCTGACGAAACACCCAGGATATATCAGTACTCATGGACGACGACGTTTTGAGCGACGTGATCCCAAGCAACATCGTATCTAGACAGGCAAGTATTCAGCCCCCTACTGCTGCACGTATGTTCATCGCGTGTCCGACGTCAAATGGAATAGCAAAGCGAGGGCGCAGACGATGGAGAGAGTGAATACATAGATGGAGGCGCGAGCGTGGAAGAAGACGAACTTCAGAGCGACGAGGAGGACCAGGTCCGCCATGTTTCCCTAGCGTCACCAAACCACTTCCGTTTAGCCTCATTTTCTCCAGGGACCCGTCGCGAGCGGTTCGTCGCCGTCAAAATTGACAAAGATGCAACAATCCGCAGAAAGGCAGCAAAAGAAGCAAAAGCGGAAAGCTGACGAAAGCCAGCTCTATGCCAAGAGGCAGGAGATGGACAAGGCAAAAGTGACTTCCTCGCCATTGTTCTACTTGTTGTATTCTTACGGCATGTAGATTGCGGATGCTGTCAAACGCTACTCTTACTTGTTGGGTCAGACCGACCTATTCAAATATTTCGTCGACATAAAGGTCGGCCACGTTCATATTTAACTGACGTCCACTCATCCCGTTCTTTTGTAGAAAGCTCGTGATCCACAATATGCTGCTCTCTTGGATCAACCGAAGCAACGAGGGAGAAGTCGTAAGAAGCCTGTGTACGCAGTCCCTACTTATTTTCTCTGCCACTTGTTGATTGGAATCCAGTGACCAGAGCGCTCGCCATAGGAAGTCCGAGAAGGAGGAGGATGAAGAAATGCTGAAAGATGGGGAGCTTGCCGCTGAAGGGGATGATCAGCCTTACGTCTTCGAAGAGTCTCCGAGCTGTTAGTTTTCCCTCGCGTTCCGACTCGTCTTTCCTCACTTCTGACAGATATCAACGGCACTATGAGAGCATACCAACTGCAGGGACTGAACTGGATGGTTTCGTTACACCACAACGGTCTCAACGGCATTCTGGCAGACGAAATGGTACACGTTCCACCATAACCTAACTTGTGGCTGCTCAACCAAACATTATTAAGGGTCTTGGTAAAACGTTGCAAACCATCTCCTTCCTTGCTTATCTCAAACACTATCGCGATGTCCCGGGCCCTCATTTAATTGTCGTTCCCAAGTCTACGCTCCAGAATTGGGCTCGAGAATTTGAAAGGTGGACGCCGGATTTCAACGTCGTTGTTTTGACTGGCACGAAAGAAGAACGTGCCGAGCTCATTGCCAATCGACTCATTCCCCAAGATTTCGATGTTTGTGTCACCTCGTACGAGATCTGTCTCATTGAAAAGTCGGCCCTCAAGAAGTTTTCCTTCGAATACATTGTAATCGATGAAGCCCACCGCATCAAGAACGTTGATTCGATCCTTGCCCAAATCGTCCGCGCCTTCATGTCTCGCGGCCGTCTGCTAATCACGGGGACTCCATTACAAAACAACTTGAAGGAGCTGTTCGCTCTTCTCAATTTCATTTGCCCTGAGATCTTTTCTGACTACGCTGATCTCGACGTATTTCTGCATAAGGATGATGCAGGCGCTGATGGAGAAGAAGAGAAGAGCAAGAAAGTTGTGGAAGCTTTGCACAAAATATTACGTCCTTTCCTCCTGCGTCGAGTCAAATCCGACGTGGAGAAGAACCTTCTTCCAAGTTCGTCATACTTTTCTATAATCCCATGTTACCATTTGCTGATTCTGGTTTTAGAGAAGGAGATTAATATATATGTTGGCCTAACGGAGATGCAGCGAAAGTGGTACCGATCCGTCTTAGAGAAGGACATAGACGCCGTCAATGGTTTGTACTTCAACTGTACGCTTTTATTACTGCCAGTCTGAAGTTTTTCAAAGGATTGACAGGAAAGAAAGAGGGAAAAACTCGGTTGATGAACATGGTCATGCAGGTACGCCTCGCGACTGACAAGGAGAAGGTTCTTGTTAATATTCATCGTCGATCAGCTGCGGAAAGTAACGTGTCACCCATACCTATTTGACGGAGCGGTGAGTAATGATTTACTCTACCGGTTTGAATGTGTAGTTATTCTTCCGGCGCTATTAGGAGCCAGGTCCTCCATACACCACAGACGAACATCTCATAGAGAACTCGGGGAAGATGATCATTTTGGACAAGTTGCTGAAGTCTTTGAAAACCAAAGGATCAAGAGTATTGATCTTCAGTCAAATGAGTCGTGTTCTAGACATTCTGGAAGATTATTGCCTCTTCCGTACATTCAGTGTGTTTCCATGCGTTTTCGAGTACTCGCTCAGTTTCTGATCAGCTCCTTGTTCTCAGAATACTGCCGCATCGACGGTAGCACGGCGCACGACGACCGAATCATCGCTATTGACGAGTACAATAAGCCGGACAGCGAAAAGTTCATCTTTTTACTTACCACTCGTGCTGGAGGTCTTGGCATCAACTTGACGACTGCGGATATTGTCATTCTCTATGATAGTGATTGGTAATTCCTCTAACTGCCCTCCGTATGATGTGCTTATTGTGTGTTAGGAACCCGCAAGCCGACTTGCAAGCTATGGACCGTGCGCACCGAATCGGGCAGACAAAGCAAGTGTACGTATTCCGCTTCATCACTGAGGATAGTGTCGAGGAGCGTATGCTGGAGCGTGCCGCGCAAAAACTTCGCCTCGATCAACTGGTCATACAGCAGGGTAGGCAGCAACAATCCAAAGGTAAGTTTCGTTATCTCCGATTATCGCGATACTGATTTTTGTACTCTGAAACGCAGCTGCGAGTAAGGATGAGCTGCTTGATATGATTACACATGGCGCAGAGAAGATTGTCAACTCATCGGATGAGTAAGCAACGATATCGCGTGTCCAGTACAACGTCATTGACCCTTTTACTGTTAGTATGCTTATTAACGGCGATATTGAAGCCATTATTCAACGTGGCGAAGAGCGTACGGCAGAGCTCAACAGCAAATACGAAGGCCTCAACCTTGAGGACCTAAGCAATTTCAAGTCAGACAGTACATTACAGCAATGGGAAGGTGAAGATTTCCGGAGTGGTGGACGCAAGGGTCTCAATTTGAACATGCTTTCACTGTCGAAACGAGAGAGGAAGATGAATTATTCGGTGGATAGCTATTTCAAAGATACGCTGCGCGCAGGGCCATCTAAGACGGAGAAAGCGCCAAAGCTGCCACGTGCTCCGAAACAAATACAGATGTGAGTGCATTGGGGAGGTAACAAGGGCTATATGCTGACAGCATTTTTTTTTTTTTTTGCAGTCAAGACTTCCAATTTTTCGACCCCGCTCTTGCTCAGCTTCAAGAGAGAGAACTGGCCGTATTCAAGGTATGCGCGAGAATCAAGCTTGGTATGTTGAAGTTAGCTGAACATGGTTTTCAGCGTTTGAATGGCATCGTTGCGACTACTAGAGAGCCCCAAGGGGCTGATGACACTCCAGAGAAACTCGAGGCGGAACGTGTGGCTGCTCAAGGGTTCATCGATACAGGTAGAGTATACTTCGTGAAGCGAGTACAGTTTTAACATGCGTTACGCATTTGTAGCTGAACCACTTACTGAAGAAGAGCAGACGTTGAAAGAGCAATACACGGAAGCTGGATTTCACGACTGGAGTCGCAGGGACTTCCAGCAGTTTGTTCGGGCATTAGAGAACTATGGATGGTTCGTCGTTGTTCACGCCCCCTTTTTCGATCCGATGGAATTATCTTCTATCTAGGACGGATGATTATGACCTACTCGCCTCCGAGATTCAGGACAAAGACGCAAAAGCGGTCAAACGGTATTATACTTACTTCAAGAAGCACTGGAAAGAACTCGCCGAACACCCACGCATCGCTGCTCGTATATCCGAAGGTGAAGCCAAGCGCAACAAACGGTCAAACCTCGAATACCTCCTCGCCAAAAAGATTGGCTCTGTCAAACATCCGATGCAAGAACTCGAGCTAAACTATCCTACGACTAAAGGCAAAGTCTATTCTGAGGAAGAGGATCGATACTTGCTCTGTCGGCTCAATCATTATGGGATGCGGGCTGATGATGTATACGAGCGTATAAAGCGGGATATTTCCGAGTTTCCCGTGTTCCGATTCGATTGGTTTTTCAAGAGCCGGTCGACACAGGAGTTGCAAAGGAGATGCAATACCCTGTTAGGAATGATTGAGAAGGAGGCAGAGGCACTCGCACAGCAGGAGGGAAAGTCGAAGGGAAGGGGCAAGGTGAGCATCGTATCTTGTTCAATTCGTGTTGAGAAATTCTGAAGTGTGTGAATTGTTACAGAAACGCGGTCTAGACGACGTGCAGAAGGAAGACGAGGTCAAGGAGTCGAGATCACCAACGCCCGCTACATCTGCTCCAAAGAAGTCGCACAAAAAGAAAAAGACGTAATTTGAATAACTGTGGTCAGACGCGACTGTGACGCAGTTTCTTTCTCTACCCGTCCGTCGGTTGTAGATTATCATCACTACATAGTACATGTTGAGTAATGGGAGCTGCTTCACTACGAAGTCGTACCGAATTCGAGTTCAAAGTTACCCTAAGTGCATTGCCATAGCTAAGGAGGTTGAAATAAACTTTTTATAATTCTTCAGCATTGGTGCAGGCTGTCCATGCGTTCAGTCTACATACCTTCCTGGATTGTTCATCATCATTCATCATAACGTCTCATCTACCCTCCAGCGGATGCAAATACTAATGCCGGTGCCTTTTCAAGCTATTTCCCTTGACCCAGGGCACACAGTCGGCCCGGGGAGATTCAAGGATCAAAGAGCCCCACATGATTCGTTGACCGTTCCCACCAGTGGCTAAAGGGCTTCGTTCCAACACTGCCAGAAAATCTTTCCGACCGGTACCATCGATCACTAATGTGACTGATAAGTGAGTCGTGCCTCTCTCTTTTCAGCCTGCATCTACAGCACGTAAAACACGAGGTAATGCATTTTCTAGGTTAAGCTATTCGCGGCCATTCACGTCGTCACACTTGAACGTGTGTTTCCATCTTTGGTTGAGAATTTCCTAAACCTTGGGGTGACTGTCGACAGGGCGCTAAGCCACTCTTCGTGACTTGGTCTTTCGCCGGATCCAAATCCTTGCAGGAATCGATCAGGAGTCCACATTCGATGGGGAACATGTGTTCGTGGAAACGCTTAAAGACGCTGAGATATTCTTGCGGTGCTTGTCCTTCAAGTACTTGATGCAGCCATTCAGATTGGACGAACAGAATCTTTCTCCTTTCAAGAAGGGTTCCGGCCCACGGATCGACTGTCGCAGTCTATTTCCTGCTGGACTTCATACGGCCACTTTATCTCCCACAGACGGACACTCGCGACGTGATCAATTGCATGAGGACTCTCGAAAAAGTACTCGCGATGTTGTGTTGCATGGAGCACCACTTCCGCTTGCTTGGGTAGGTCACACAGTCGTTGAATCTATTAGATTCTTACGGTCCATTACAGGTACTTGTTCTTGACAATGTAATACCGGATTATGCGGTGCCATTTTCAGAAGCATATGGCGGACCTCAGTTCGTCGCACGGGCGTTCTTGGAGGTGCGATCGTCTACCTTTGATTCCTGTGTCCCAATCTTTACTCGATTGGGTCGATTATAGGGTTACTATTGTAAGATTTCGAGACTGATCTTTCTTCCTATTTTATGATTATCATATTAGGCATTGGCATAGCAGGTACTGGTTTGCCACTTGGTGCCCTCGTCACCTATGCAGGTCGACAGGTGACCGTGAGTGTTCGATGCATGTCGTCTCTTTGGATCTCCCTAATCAACTATTCTAGGTAAAGTGTTATGAAGTCCTCTGTTTCGCAACTCAGATGCGATGGAGCATTACTCAAAGCCACGAACACTTTCAACAAAGCTCGTTGATCGTTTCAAATACTGTAGCCCTTTCGTACAACTCTTTTCACAGCTCTCAAACGGAAATCTCGACAAGTATGATGCTGGATAGTGATATTTTGCGTGTCACACGAGACGACAGGATATGTTACGCCAGATCTAGGTATGACCGACTGCTAGCAGTTAGTTGTCCGCTCATAAACCTCCTTTAGCCGCAAAAATGAGCGTAGTTATAGCTCGCCTCTATCTCCAATTGATCGTCGCGCGATAGAGGAGCTATGTTCCTCTGCAAACACCGAGACCGAGTCACTGAGGAGCCCACCTTCGATACTTGCTCGGACTCCGCCTTTGTCTATTCCTCCCACGCACCATGTGGATGGCCCAGTTACGTGCAAAGGGCATTCTTGTTCTCGAACGTGCAAGTGTGGCACGCTTGCTATCAAAGGTGATCCGAACCAAAGCTCGTCTGCAAGACGATATACAAGGCCGCTCCCTAATCTCGGGCAGGTAGTGAACAAGGTCCGTAGGCTGAGCACGCCATCGCAATCTAATAGGTTTGTTTCGGTGTTTTCAGTTGTCCTGCATCTGATTAATAATGACTCAGGAGACCCCTCGTCGATTTCACTAAATATGAACATGATTCAGCGAACGAAGAGCCTTCCCGATCTCTTCGTCGGGTTCGTTCACTTTCTGCAGTGTTGCCAGCCCGTTTCGCAAATTCCCAACAGACGGAAACTGCACTAGTGCAACAGAGCGATGCCACTTGTCCACAAAATGCACCGGTACCTACGAGTCCTCGTAGCAACAACTGTCTCTCCCCTATCGGCCATTTCTTACTCCCTGAACCTTTCACCGATTCTATGGATCCATCTCCCGTGATTGGCTCTAGGAACCGTTTCAATAAGCATGTCGTCATGCGCGGCAAGCAACACATTGCGACCCAGACGTACCCAAGTCATTCGGGGTTCGTATTAAGTGCTCCTTGACCGCATGCTCTGAGATGTTTTATAGCCACGGGAAGTCGTCGAGTGCAATCTTCGGAACGTCGCCGCCCACTGGTCGTTGCCAGTTGCCTGGAGCAAGCGACTGTCGCTCATCACTTCACGCCGACGACTCTTCAAGTGACACGGAAACAGATTCAATCCGCGAGAATGTGCGTTCTGGTGCATCTCCTCAGGTTACAGAGCGTGCGGTTACGCATTCATGGGCTGGCTCTCATGAACGAAAACCGCATACTCGACCAATGCTTCGAGACCCCCAGATGCCGCCATCACGCACGACTGTCCCTCTCAGGCCTCTCGGACGATTGTTAGCCAATGTAGAAGAAGAAACTGACGAGTGGTTCGTTTTGGCGTTGACGGATTATCTTGCGCTTACCTTCTTTAGCGAGGTTTCGTTGACGAGGACTGGTGTCGGCCGCGCTGATACGATCCGAGAAATTGACATCGCTCAGGGAACTGCCGGCGTCGGACTACGTCGCTCGGATGTAATGGAAGCCTCAGAGGATTCAACCCGCTCGAGGTATGATAAAACAACGAATCTCCAGCCACCCAACGCATCTCTCGCACTGCCATTAATCATGGTGTCTCCCAGCGCCGGACATAGCAGGTTTCCAAAGTCTCCTCCTGATAGGGAAAAACCTCATGAAGCCAGCGTCGGCGTTCGTACCAATGCGCCATTAGGTAAACGGGAGTCGTCCTTAGGCACCACTCAATTGCTTTCGTCCACATTGGAAGCGGCGACTGTAATGGCTGTCGTCGCTTCAAACTGTACGGATAATTCCACCAGTAATTCATCATGTCAAGAAACGATTGTGACGACGCGGGACTCGGGTTCAGCACGGTCCACGAACGCGACCATCGTCCCTAAAAAGACGAAGAATCAACCTTTATCGGACACGTTAGTAGTCATCTGGCCTTCAAAATTCGTTTCTGATGTGTATTTCAGACGAACCCTCCAGCCAAATGTGGTCGTGAGCACGTCAAGTATACAGACTCCGTCAAAACGAGTAGGGTTCAACCAGATTGGACTGGCAGTCGGACAACAAGGCATCGCTGCGAAAAGGTCGCTCACATTGGAGACCAGAACTTCTACACCTATCTTATCCGGTTCCAAGCTAGACACTGTGCAATCTGCTACGGAACATGACAACGCGGTAGTCAAAGGACGAGAAGCATCTACACAGGGTGCCGACCGTGAAGTCAATAATGTGGCCATCCGACCCCTGAAGAGGGCTACTATCCAGACTCGACGGTCCTGCGAGGAGAACAACGTCTTAGATGATGTTTCCCGAAATGTTGCTCTGGATTGTTTATTTGCTCCTCAAACCAATACTGCCATAACATGCACAGATTTCTCCTCACGAGTGGACACGCGGACGAAAACATCTGACGTTGGCCCTATGGACGTGCTTGGAGTTCAAGAGAAGTCCCGTCTGGCTCAGAAGTCTATTCGACCCGCTTCCAGCAAGCCGTCTCAAGCTGAAGAAATCGCAGTATCAAGAACAGAATCAGCAAATAAACACTTGTGAGTGTTTGTTTGAACAACTAGTCATTACCTGATGTTATCCTAGTCCTCCTGGCACCGGAAAACGTCTCCATGGCAGTGAAAAAAACGAGCTCCGGCAGGGCGGTGCGGTTAATCTCTGTTGGGACGAGACGGCCCGCACCGCGCTTTCAAAGGCCGGACAAATGTATCAAGTTCCTCTGAGCACGTATCTCAGGCCCGAAGGCAAGTTGGATGTCTCCCTAGTGATGTTGAGGGAAAACAAAGGAGATGCATATATTCGGCGACTCGATGAAGCCAGGTAGGCATTGTAACCCATGCCTCACTTGTGACTTATGGTTTTTCGATCGTAGAACAATCGAAGACTCCTGCGTTACGAGCAAGCTGAAATCGCAGGCGAAGGTGACTGGCGTCGATGGTGATAACAATGGTTCCAAGTCGATTCCCTCCAAACAAGAGAAATCCGGCTCGGTAGTGTCTGCAGTCTTCGCAACGGCGTGTATTGCTACTGCCGCGTTTGAAGCTGTTACCGAATCCGGAGGCGAGGACTATTCGGAACCCACAACGGCTAAACATGATGAGCGTAATGGGGAGGATTCTTCTGATGACTATCACCTCCCCGAGACAGAATCCTGTAGAACTGTTAAGAATACCCAAACGGCAGCGATTCGGGAAGATATCATTAAGAATCACGAAGCACGTCAGACTGTGGTTGTTGCATCTCCTACGTCTCCTAACGCAACTCCCCTGGCCGGTGCCATAGTCGATGAGGCTCAAACCGAGATCACTTGCGAGAAGTACGTGTAAAAATGATCATCTGATTATATTATTTACTGAATTCCTTAAAGGTTTGCTGATGTGCAGATGTCACGACCGGAGACAAGCAAAACTCAAGACCACGTTGACCATGCCGACAACTACCAGGGTAAACGTATCCCGAGTATCCTAATGTTTATTAACGCATTTGCCCTAGGAGTCTCGTCAGATTCGGATCGTCGAGTCGACTTGCTTACAGCCGAATTGACGGGGCACTCAGCTCTGGACAAAAATGCAAGCTCTGTGCCGCAACCGCTGCCAGTCGAAGATTGCCCAGTGAAGAGTATAGAATCTTATGGCCAAGTTACCCTGACAAATGTTGTAGTGCGGTCGGATGAACTTACTCAAAAGGACACTGATCTCTACAGACGGGCATCGCAAACTATCCAGTCGTAAGTTGATGTACTCGTCTTTGCAAATATCATGTAACACGTTGACAGGCCTGTGCCAAATGAACGGGAAACAGATTCATTGATGGGATGTAACTCAAGTCAGCATGATTCTCCCGATTTTGATGGTGTCATCATTGTGGCGAGCGCAGTGTCATCGGAATTTTCCGCGCAGAACGAAGAGCAGGCTACACGAGAAGGCAAGACATCGTTGAAATGTGATATTAATATGCAAGCATTGCAAGAGGGTGGGGGTACAGTTGTTGTTCCGTCTCAAGTGTTCGTGGATGTGCAGCAGATGGTAACGGTTTTGCAACCGACAGGGTGAAGGTCTACTGTGTCACGTACTATATTGACTGACGCCTCTTCCAGAAACGAGACGGCGAAATCATCCCCAGGAAGTGACCAGGGTCGGCGAGTGGAGACCGTTGCCTTACACCGTGATGAGGAGACGAACAGCTTGTCAGGAAGTACCAGCACAACCCATTCTGACTCTGTCTTGATGCAGGTGATGGAGTCTATGCGCTCGGTCAGGTCGTCCGACGCTATATTACAGCAACTGTCTAGAGAAACTACCGCGAGTGATTCCCTGAACTCAAGCACGGGTGTGATAAGAACTGCTGAGGAAGCCGACACGATTCCCACTTCTGTTTCGATCGTCTCCTTTGAACAGCCCGGTACTCTCGTCGACCGCAATGAACAAACGGTTGTGATGATTACGGAGACTTCGTTAGTGTATATCTATTTCCCGGTCAACAAACCCATCTGATTTCTACAGAGACAAACGTGTGTCAGCTAAAGAATTGGAAGTTGTCGCCGATTATGGCGAGCAGTCCGAATGTGTTGATGGGGTCGACCGAACCATCAATCTTCAAAGATCAAGTGCGTCCCTGCGTACGGAAAGCGAAACAATGTGCTCCTCAGTGATCGTGTAGGTTCGTCTCTCCTAGACTTGACTCGTGGTGAACTTCGCTTTCAGGGACGGTGCTACTGGCCCATCTCCAGCTACGGGACGTAATCGGTTCTCCGAGTGTGCAGTTCAAGCAGACTGCACAGTCCTGATTACCAGTGGTGACACTGGTACTGCAAGTACTAGTCCCTCGCGCTCAAATTCTATGGTGCTTCAGAACAGCATAGCGTTTCATGTGGATGCGTATCAGCGACAATTGGAGAGCAGCACCCCGTCCGTCACGGTTTTGGACACAAAATGCGACCGAGCTCTTAGTCTAGATCGCAGCCAACAGCCGTAAGTGGGGTTCTTGTTTCACGTAACCCATTTATCTTATTTGCTCTGTAGTCTGCGTGTCAGTACATCCAGCAGAACAGATGTAGGTTCTGCCTCGAAAGTGACTGACTCTGGTGCAGTACTTGTTGAAAGACCTTCGTTATCTATTTGCGGATCCACGGTCAATGTTCGCGTGTCACGAGATGAAACGACCACATACGAATCAGTGATCGGCTCGCTGTCTCCAGATAATGTATCTTCCCCAGACTCGTTCTCCAATTCCACTTCGGCGAACACGGCTAGGACGGAAAGCACGTACCATCAGTCCGAACAAGACTCAATGGTCGTGACACGAAACACAATTGAGCAAGATGCAAAAGTGGGCGATGAACGGGTCGGCTCCAAGGAAGATGTCAACAGGTGCGTGTCGCTCATTGGGCAAAAGCGTCTTGGCTTATAGAATTTATCTAGGCTTCAGTACATGTTAGAAACTGTGGACGATAAGAGTGACATGCATGGCCGCATGTCGAGTACCTTCCCCTCTATATCGTTCGTAGAGTCCGAGTTGACTTCCCTGCCGACACACCTGAGAGGTGGAAACTGGCCCCGAGGAACCGACATTCACGCTACTGGTAACGATTTGATCGTGAGGCAGTGCGATATACTAGATCAGGTAAAAGATGAAGCGAATGTTAGGCTGTGCCCTGAACGCTCTGTGGTCGTCTGGTCGTGGGTTCTTCGTCATACTCTTCGCTATGTCATTGACGATTGTATTATATCAGTGATCACGAAGAGACTAGAATAAAAATCGATGATGCCAGGTCACAGTCAGTCCTGACTGTAAGCCCAGCTGAAACGACGTCCAAGAGTACAGACGCACATACAATCAAACAAGACGACTTCATAAATGTGGATGTTACGCACGCAACCATTGCGAAAGCTTCGTGAGTGTTTCTTACACTTCTGATCTTTAGGAAGCTCACCGATATCTAGGGATGACGCGGTCAACTTATCTTTTACATCAGATATAGTATCGTCTCGTGGGGAGACAGTCCCGGAATTAACAACGTCAGTTCCATTCTCTTAATATATCAACTCGCTTAAAACATACTTATATTTCTTGGAATCCAGTCGTATACAGGTTGTGGGAGGCGTTAATAGGCCACTTCACATTTATACGGAGCATCACGCTGCAGAACACGTCTGGTTTTCAGGTCCACACGATACAGACTCGTTCGCTCATCATTTGACGCAACCAGGGGAAGATGGCGACGATTTACTGTCAAACTTGGATAAGTGCGTCTGTTTCGTGTTTACCTTTTCTAGTCATTCTCAAGCAGATTTCCTGTGCATAAAGGAGGCCTTGTAGATCTTCGACGCCATTACACCACGCCATTCAGTCCTCCGTTTCTGAATCCTGCTTGAGTACTCGTGCCGACACTACCAGCATCTCACGATATGCAATTCATTCCCCGGACAACACCACCCCGGTTGTTCTATGTAATTCTCCTATCCCTACCGATTATGTGGATCATCAGAACGGACTGGCTAAACCTACCAACGTAGTTGCCGCCGATACGGCCGTAGAGTCTGAAGAGCAATTATTTGCGTTGTCTGTGCAAGCTGACGGGTTCGTCTGCGGAAGGCACGAATCCCCTCTGTTACTTAGTCAATCTTCAATGTCAATCGAGAGAAGCAAGCTTCATGCCTGCAACAACTTTAACCCTGATCAGCAGGACGCATGCTCCTCGGCATCCTCACCCTCTCCACTCACGCCGAGTGCTGGAGAGGGAGAATCTTGTTTTGTGAAACACGCGGAACAAGGTCTGGAAAGTTGGTCCGGTCTCTGCCGCATTTGTGCTCTACCTTCACACACTACATGTTTACAGACTCCGCAAGACAAAATACTGGGTCCGCATCTTCTAGCCCTACACAGGAAGATGAGATGCGAATCAAATGTATGCAAACTATGCAGGAGGCGGTCGATGACTATACATGGCAGATAAGTGCCTGGATCCCGTAAGTGGCCCTCTTGTATCTCTTATAGTACGATAAACTAATGGAAAATATGTACTTGGCCTATATGTCGACTCAATTCCTATTACTACTAGCCCCTCCACAACTCAGGGCCGAATTAGAGCTTCGTCGCGTTCCTCCCCCTCTAACATTTCTGTTGCAACACTAAGTCAGACGTCCGCATCCAGACAGCAGTCAGTGACCCTTGGTGCAGAAAGAAATTGTACTACAGTCGCGATGCAAACGGATATTAAGAAGGCTAGAGAGACTGTTTTGTGTGTCCCGGTTCTTCAAGATGATACGGCGGAATCTCAAGGAAGTTGCGTTTTTGAGGACGATGGGAAAGTAAACTCGGTGGATTTGCATTGCTGCGGAGAACCGGGCAAAGCTAATGAGAGGGTGATGACATCAGTGGCCTCGTGAGTACATTCCATTTCGTTTTATACCGGTACGACTTGGTGATTTCTAGCGATCGCATGGACCAGAAATCAAGTGGTGATGCAGTCAAGTACCAGACAACAGTTTCCACTGGAGAGCCAAGGGCGCGAATCAAGAGAATAGATTCATTTTCCGAGCAACCAGTAGCTTTACATTCTACCCCTGCCGGGGAAAATAAGTTTGCTGCTAATCCTACGTTTCCTGGTGTTCATAACTTTCAGGTACCCTTGGAGTATGTGTGAGTCTGAGTTAGCCATCGTTTGAAAAAGACTGTGATTGATTATGCCGTAGAGATCAATATCTTGGTACCAATACGGCCGAACACATCGGACGGGGGCGGTCTACCGAACTATACGACGGGATAGAGTCGTATTTGTGGAGCGAGCAGGCACCTATCATTCCTGGAACTGTAGAGAGGTTTGTTGAAAACCTCACAACTTTCCTGACTTCTACTTGAGTTAATCATGTTTCAGTTCTTTGCTGACTACTGTGCTCACACATGACGACAATTCTTTCCAAGAAAATATAGATGGTGGCATGTATACAGGGTATGGATAGCAGAAAGTAGTTCTACGTACTGGCGTGGATTAACCCATTTCGTAGTTCGACCGAACTGGATTTCGTCACATGCACACCCAACGCAGAGGCATTGCAACGAAGAGTGTAAGGATTATTATTAACTACCGCCAGTCGAGCGCGAACGATGTTGACGAACAGTGCAGTCCGTCTTTTGACTACGTGGAAAAAACCAGCCACGAATGTATCGGTGTGAATCCTTATGATATCGCTGAAGGTGGCCTGTTTTGCGGAAGCCAAAGCCGGTTTGTATCCATCCACATATTCGTTAGGAAGTATTGTTGACTGTGCGCAGATTGTTTACGACTGTTACATGTTCGATGCGGTTCTGGATGCACTTGGTTAATGGAGCCAAGCAGGAGGCGACAAGTTCAGTGGAAGGTTCACTTTCTAGCGTAAACGATCAGGGCATGCTTGATGACACGTCCGATTCCATGCATGCCATTGTAAGGGTCAGTATGAATTTCGGTCTCGCCGACTCGGAATTAAGCTGATGTTGGATTGTGCGTGTTAGTCGATGTTGAGCGAGATGACGGGAAAGTTCCAGCGGACGTCAATCCTTGGACGCTTCGAGAAACTTGCGTTCGCTTTAGACGAGGCCCTCGCGAATAAAGAGGTACATGTTTTCAATCATGATCTATTTATCAACGATCGCCTTCCCGGAATTATCGTTCGTACTCCCTCACCAAACAGACCAAGTGTAATCGTGATTGCTCTTGCAAATGGGCGGCCGTTTGGTATGTATATTTGTATACATGCTGAGGGTATGGACGTACCTTACCGGCCCTTTCGTGAAACAGATGACGACGAATTCGTCACTCGTATCCTTCGTTGTATCGATCTCGACCTTCATATACCACAAGAACTCGGATTTCTCTGTATCCTTCACCGCAAAACGAAAGAAAATGTGGTTGCGTTGAACTGTACAATGCACAAAATCAAAGAGGGCCTCGTAAGTGTTCGCTTGGCTGTTGTCAAACGACAATGTGTTGCTTACTGTGTCATAGATACGTCATGGCATCGCGGTTTGTGTTATGTCCATCAGTAACCTTGAAATGGGATACTGGATAAAGGTAACCCTGAGCAACCCACTGCGCGAGCAACGCAGCATAGAATGGGGCACATCGCACGTCATTCCGGACGGGGGTGGTCAACTAGAGAATCGTGACGCGGAGGATGTCGCGTCTACGAAGCACATCCATGTAGATGCGATGGGAGTATGAAGCCGTGCTCGGCGTCGATTTGTTTGGTCCCAGAGGTAAATTGTTAGGTCATAAGAGCGAGCTGGACCGGCGCGACGAAGGCAGGGTCTGTGAGGGATGTGCATGCTTTTGCGTGTTTTCTAATTCCGTAATTAGTTTCACATAACCTATGGATTTCCATCTATAAATCGAGTACCTTGACTACAGAAATCCGAGTAAAGGTTTGATAGCAACGTTCAAACTCATCCAACCATTGAACCAACATGTCTCTTCAACACAGTCGATCTTATTATTCCTATTATTGCATTATCTGCCGGACCCTTGTTGATGAACCGATCACAAGTGGATCCGATGAACTCACGACCGTAATATCTTGGGAGACCTGCAGCTGGGAACGTGCCCGAATGTAATATCTCCTCATCTGTTTAGACATGCGCCGACCAGTGACCAGTCATCAATTCGATCCACCGAATTATTGAGTCAGGTCATTAGTGCTGCAATGTCCAACGTGAGTGGGAGGAACATCTACGTGCATTGGGAAACGGTGACTAACAGCTTGACAAACGGGGCCCGCAGAGGGTTTTTCTCCCGTTTGAAATCAAGCTCAAGATAGTAAAGTTGGCATAGCGACTGATACGAGGTGCAGCCCACCTGTAGAAGGGCTGCGTGCGCCACGCCACAACTTGTATGGTCCCGTAGTGAGTATCTCAACCTGTCATACTTGCGGAGAGCCATCGGAATAGCGGAAGTATTCAGGGATCCCCGCGTCCAGGCAGTTCTTGTGATATGCAATTACAACTCCTCAGTGGTTATCTCATAACCGGATAAACCCCGATGATTTATCCATCCGAGCCTGGATGGTGTGAGATGAAAGCGTGGGTTCAAGAATAGTCTGTAGCCGTCTGATCGGTACATAGGACTAGAACACGTTAGTAATCCACATGTTATCGGAGTCTTAAACGACGATGATTGGCTGTCCAGTTTATCACGCACCCACACGAAGGGGTATAAAAAGGTATGCAGACTCGTTAAAGACTACAGAATCAACTTTCACATAACTTAGCTGTATACAACTACCTTCGAGATGCAAATCGTACGCCAACGTTTTCGAATGTGCTTGGCTGTTCACTCACTGCATTCTCTCACAGGTTAACGATATCCCTGTGAACCAAGGCGGCGCATGTGGTGAGACAAAGTGCTCCTGTGGTGATGCGTAAGTATCTGCGGTGGTGCCGTTCGATAAAAGCACGTACTGAAGATCGATTGACTTGACAGATGCAAATGCAAGCCCGGCGAATGCAAGTGCTAAGCAGCTAACCCTGCGGAGCCCATCGTAATATCACTGTTTGATCGTGGGGGTGTCTTGTGTATAATGCCTTGAATAACAATCGGATCAGTTTTCAATATCAAAAGAAATCTCGCACACTTTACTAAACGACTGCGTTCCTTCGGCTCTTCGTCCTGCAAAACGGGTGACCAACGTGTTATCATGTGGATTCTGTATTGGACGCGAATCTCCGACTATTCTGTTCCCTATTCGCATACAATGACTATTCGTGGATCCAGCCAGAACCTATAGATCGTATTTTGCATATTATGTGAGCGCATGACTGGTCAACAATTTCAATGAGTTTCTGCGGGGATGGTTGGTAAGTTACGATGCAATGAAACGAACGCTTCGTAGTATTGTCCCAGTCATGTCCTTGAATGCCGCTCTTGCCAGTCTGGATTCTTGGGAACCCATCATGAGACACAGTCGTACAATAATTTATGTGTACGTCCGCGCAACCCACCAAATGGAGGAGACTCTCGATGCCACCCTACTATCAAGCGCGGACGGAATTTGCCGAGCTAAGGGCGGGATGCTCCGCGCCACGGACCGTTCGAATTCCGAGGACGGCAGGAATGAAAAAGTGTATCCCAGTGTGAACACCCGAATACCCCTTTTCATAGCTACCTTTTGCTTCGTCCTTCGTGAAAAAAATCGCATCTCCGTTTCGGAATAAACGACGCTGATGATCTAGCCGGTTGCCCGGCAACGGCGTGCACTATCGGCTTAGTGAATCGCCGCGCTTCTTCGATGCTCCAACGCCTGGTATGACGACTGCGGCACCACATAATCCCGCATGCTCACGCGTGGCGCACACTTAGATCAATCCGGTAAATGAGGCATTTTCTGTACGCTCCGAACAGTCCGAAGCATGAGGCAATTCTTAAATCGATCCAACGACGGTCATTGGTCGTCCAGAATGTCGCGCATTTGCGGTGTGGGGGTATAAAAAGGGGTATGAGTTCTAGTGAAAAACATCAGAACCAAAGCTCGAATAGTTTGACCGTACAACGACTACCCATCAGAATGCAGACCGTATGTCGATGCATGATATTCTTTTTGGCGACGGGGCTGTATTGCTCACCAATGATTTACAGGTCTACGCCATCTCTGTAAACCAAGCCGGTGCCTGCGGTGAGGCCAAGTGCAACTGCGGCAGCACGTAAGTGTTTACAAGGGTTTTGGAGCGGAGGCACGTACTAAGGATCGACCCAACTCGACAGATGCCAGTGCAAGGCCGGCGAATGCAAGTGCTAAATAGAAGGCCACGCAGGGTTCGTGACGAGCCTTTGGACGCATCCGTTTCTCGTATTATGCCGTGCATTGTCTGAGCGAACCTGTTTCGAAATACAATTTGTGAATCGAATACCATGTGGTGTGGTGTGCGATTCGTTTGGGGAAGCGGCTTTCTCCCCTTGCTAACCTCACAGATCGAGGTATGCTCGATGATCAAGGTTGAACCAAGCTTGAGCGGCTTCCAAAAGGAATAGTTCCGTGCATTGCATGATGCCGCCCCACGGAGCTCCACGCCCCACGATGGCCATCAAGCCTCCGAGCCTGACGCGGCAACACTAGTGCGTGATCTGGAAATAGCAGGGAGAAAGGAGCAGCTTGAGTTCAAAATCCGGAAGATGCGATTTTTTTTTGGTCGACTTCATAATTACTTGTTTAATGAGAGCCCCGGATTCGAACCCTGGTTTTCTCCGAGGAACGGTCATGATAAAATGGACGTCCTCTTACTGTACCTGAGAAGGCAATCAGAGAGGTGCGAGGAACGGTTCCTGAGAACTGAATAAATTGGGGCACAGCCAAACGCCGCCCTGTGCAAACGGGTCCGCATGAACGAACAAGCGCACCATCAAATGGGGCATTACCCGTTTGAGAGGTGTCTGGGCCGTCAGCTGACAACTCTTGGCGTATATCCTGCCATTGGGAAGTGATGGATTCGCACAGGATTACTTTTTTTGATCTGGCACGGACTGAATATAAAAAGGGGTAGGCCCTCTCAGAATTGAGATAACACTACTGTCCAAGACCATGCAGATTGTACGCCGACGGATTAGATGTGTTGCGCCGTGTCGCTGACGATGGTTTTTCGATAGATTAGCGCTATTCCTGTTAACCAAGCCGGCGCATGCGGCAAGCCCAGCTGCAACTGCGGTAGTGCGTGAGTGTTTTGCTGTATTGTCGGTTGAATGAGCGTACTGAAGATGTGTGTTACAGATGCCAGTGCAAACCCGGTCAATGCAAATGCTAAATCAATGCTGGGAGCGCCAGTGTGGGGTTTGAAACGTGCTCGATCATTGTACCGATACGTTGAATATACGAAATCAGATGCAGTCTTTCATTGTCGAGTATAAATTATGCCTGTTGGCGGATGAAATAAGGTGGGTCATGCCATATGGGCCACCGAGCTGTACCAAAACAAACGAAGTCCAGGGTCGGCTTGGAAAAACAGTTTGAACTCGACAAGTGCACAACTACGAGTAGGAGAGTAAAAAAAAAAATTCTCGGGTGATGTCATGACCGACTGCGACGTCGACTCGGAGTTTCATAATCGCAATATGTACGTGATGTTTCAGTGGGTGCGACGAGGACTCGGGCAAGGATTCTACCAGGTTGGCTCAGCATCGGCGGCGGTGACCAGCGATATTACGGCGAGTTCATTGACGGAGTTGCGGTGGGTCACCGACTGCTGCGGGCATGATGGTCGGACGCCAAGGTAAACAGATTTGGGATTCAAGTTGATGAGCTGGCAGAGTCAGGGTTGGGTCCTTGAAGGAAAGAGCCTGTGTGAGATTTTCAAAGAGTTGTCATCGCCGTGCACAGCGATGAGCACGCCTTTTTGACCGTGACCACCACCTGGGCATTGGCCAATGGTCCACCGAGCGCCGGATTCGCGGTTGTTGACGAACCTCATCGCCAACGAGAAAGAGTACGCCAGACACTTGGCGAGTCTTTTTCCCCTCTCTCGTTCGGTGCTCGCCTCGCTCTCTGCCTACGCCGCCGCTTCCCCCGCCGACCCGACATCCCCCGCACAGACCATCGCCGCCGTCATCGACGTGCTCGCTGCTGCCGACGATGCCCTCCAGCGGTACAACCAGGCTGTAGAGACGTGGCGCAGCCAGCTCGCATCCCTCAAGGGCCTCGAGGATGACCTCGCCGCCGTCCTGCGCGACCGCGACATCCTGTACGTGGCCTCTCCTTGCTTTCCGTGTGTCGCACTGATCCCGCACGCCAGCGTCACCCGCCTCATCAAAGCCTCCAAGTCCACCAAAGAGGCCCACCGCTCCTCCCGTCTCATAGCACCCTTGTCCGGCCTTAACTCCGCCTCCTTCTCCTCCCTCCCCTCGACCAACTCGACCGGCGTCTCTGGCCCCGCCAGCACCAACGCAAAGCTCGCGCAGGCACAGGCTGAACTCCAGGCCTGCGAAGCACATCTCGTAACCAAGGAACGCGAACTCGACGCCCGTCGGATCAGCGTCGCACGCGATGGCCTCGGTGCACGATGTAGGGCGCTCATTGATTGCGGTTGGGTATGGAGTGAGATGGGCAAACAGGGGCTAAAGGCGTTGCAGGCCCTTGGTACCAGCGCCGCCGGTCACATGGGTAAGGCGCTGCGGACGCTGTGCTATTCTCGAATCTAATTCTAATCGTAGCATCGGCACCTCATTATGCTTCCGACAATTCGTCACTCACACCTTCTCAGAGTGCTTCTCAGACTGCAGCCCGCTCGGCCGAGACGAGCCAGGAGGATCCAACTTCCAAAGAACGCCGACGCAGTATCGTCGAGCCAAAAAAGCTTGTCGCCGCAGATAAAGAGGACCTCACTATCTCCCTCCCCCCCGCACATGCCATTTCCGATGTGGCACTGCCCAGAGCCCGCTCACAAAGCCCACCGGCGCAGAAACAAGACACTAGCATCGACGCCAGTCCTCCATTCGCACCCCGGCAGAAACGGATCAAACCTGGTCGGCGACCGCCATCTCAACACATTACCGAAGCCTCTGACGAGGGTTCTGACGAGCCCAACGCCAACCCTAACCCATCCGTGCTCCGCGCCCCGTTCCCCGCCTCCCTCCCCGACCCTGGGTTGGATGACACCAGCTCCGAAGAAGATCCAGCCGCCGTCGGGCCGTTTGAAATTGTCGAAAACAATCCGTTCGAGGTCATTCGTAGGTCGATGCTCGGTCCCTCTCCCTCGGTGGTCTTTCTCCCCGCCGCTCCCTCTCCGCCTAACGCCCACGCCAGTGCGCCCGACGTGCGCGAGAGCCCATCCAAGGCGCCAGGCAATCTAACACCCGGCTCTGCAAAACGCGAACGTCGCACATCGACGGCCTTTTTCGGCTCCATTCGTGGGCTCTTTCGGAAACCCAAAGAAAGAGACAGAGTCGCGACGGAATGGGACGAGGCCTCGCCCACCAAGACGAATGGCAAGGGAGGACGTGGTTGGGTGACGAGGACCGACGCGCGGCTAAAAAAAGGGGGACGTACCGGCGACGACTCGGACGACGACCCGGCAATAACGCCGAGAGCTGAGGTCCCAAGGACAACCCAGGCGAACGTGGCGCGGCGGGGTTCCTCACGCTTACGCAAGGGTCGACCGACGCCAACGCGCGGGATTCACGGGAACGGGTCGTCGGCGAGCATCCCCATTGTCTCATCGTCTCACGCCAGAGTGGACGGATGGATGACCGATAGTCCGGCTGATGCGGTCCCAGGGGCAGGCAAATCTCGAGCACAACGCGGGACGATAAAAATAAAACGAAGGAAAAAATCCTTGGCAAACATGCGGGGAAGCAACGAGGGGCACACGGATGGGGAAATGGACGACCACGGGGCCGGCGGTCGTTGGTCGTTGGAGCCTGAAGTAGGCCTACGGAGAGGAATGTCACTTGACGTGTCTGTGGCTACATCCAAACCCAAGATCGAGGTCGAAAGGGAGAGAACATTGGCGCGTCTCGAGTCCAGCGCGGAGAACGCGGTCACAGCGTCAGTGATCGACATTGTTCCAATTGCCCAGCCGAGACGTGCGACAACGACGACGGCTACCTCGTCCCGTAAACCGTCGACTGGTGGATCTCCCATGCACCGCCGGTCCGCCTCCTTGTCTCTGGTGGATACAAACATGCGGTCCGCGTCCCCGTCTTCGCAGGAATCGCCGACGTCGACAAGTATGTCATGGCGGAAGCCGCCGCCCCAGCTCGATCCATCGTCCAATCCAGACTCGCCTTCCCAGTACCAGACACCGCCGCAGTCGCCGACTCAAGCACAGACCGAGCCCCGGCCAAAACAACACGCGAGACGACACATCGGCAATGGACATGCTACCCACGCCAAACATGCGCATAACCAAAGCCTGATGAGTATCATCGCAGATGTGACTTGCCAGAATGGGAGCGAAAGTCAGGATCGGAACCGTGTGGACGTGGGTGGGGACAGGGCAAAGTCATTGGACATATTGCGTCCGCCAGGGCCGGCGGTGCGGGCGGCCGAACGTAGACCTAGTCCAGAGAGAGGGGCGGAGACGGCAGCAAACGGTCGAGAACACACGAGGACGGCGACCGTGGGTGACACGGTTCATAGTGAACAGGCACCCATGCAGCGTCCCATCAAATCGCCATTGAGGTCGGCGTTGCGCAATGCAAGTCGAACCCCGTCTCCGAGCCCTGCGGCCGTCGCTGCGCCTCTTTCGGTGAACGGTCACGAGGTGAAAAAAGAAAGTGTGGCTCAAACCACTGCGAAGCCCGTGCAGGTCCAAGAGGATCGCGGTCGAGCATCAATCATTCCGGAATCTCTGAGGGATTCGGCGTCAATTTCGTCGTACGAGACGACGCGCGAGAGTTTTTACTTCGATGCGTCGTTACCGCCGGTGATATTGCCACCGCGGTCGTTGTCACCCAACCCCAACCCTTCGCCGCCGTCGCGGACTCGCAGACCACCGCTTTCGTTTACTTTTCCGCCGCCCCCTGTCGATCCACCGCCGGAACAAGTGCCACAGTCGAGTTCGAATACGACTGAACAGCCTCCATCGTCGACTACCTCGACTGAGACGCCGCCCGTACGCCGCAAGAGTGTCCGAGTGTCGTTGCAACCAACATTTTCGCCGACTCCACCTGTGCTGTACGACGACGAAAGCGGAGAATACGCGCCGTGGAGCACGTCATTTTCGGATGGTGAGCGCGTGGGCCGACCAAGGGACAAAAGGGACAGGGACAGGGCGAAGAGGGACAAGCCGCGGGAGGACATGTGGGCGGACTCGAGCGAGGAGGATGAAGAATATAGTCGAGCGAGGCGATTATTGAGTTTGGTCGGCGAGAGCAAAGGCAAGGGCAAGGCTCGGGCCAAGGCGTGATTTTTCCTTTCTCTCTTTAATTTTTAATTTTTTTTTTCTTTTTTAAGATTATTTGGTGCTCTAACGCTCCCTCGTGCTCATTTATCTAGAAACTCTCGTTAAGTATTGGGTTGATTTTACAGTACCTTGGTAGGATCACATCTTTGCGTAATTTGGTAAAAGGCTTTGATTAGGTAACCTGCCCTCGCCGTGAGCCGCTCGTGACTTGCTTTTTTTTCTTTTTCTTGATTGCCTGCTTTCTTGTCGCAAGATCCAAGCATCTTTTCAACCATCCACGTCGACGCTTGGACAGGGGAAACGCGTATCGCGCGTATCAGTATCATCGTTTGAAGAAACGAGAGAGAAAAGGGAAGAAGAAATAAAAACAGATTGTACGAGATAGGGTTAAACGATGGCAGACCTGGATCCGTCGCAGACACAAAACTCAGAGGTTAAGACGGAAGACAATGCCCCGATCAATGTCAAGGTACGTCGTTTCTCGATCTGGCGTGCGAAGGCTGACGATGGCCCTTCTCATTCGTCCGCTGGCCCTTTTTTTTCGCTCCACGATGTGATGCCTCGCAATGCCCCATCACGCACGGCATGGACAGGTCGTCAGCTCGACGGGCGACGAAGTCTTTTTCAAGATCAAACGAAATACGAAGCTGAGCAAACTGCAGGGCGCTTATGCGGCCAAAGTGGGCAAGGACGTGTCAAGCATTCGGTGCGTCGTCTTGCATTCGAGAGACGCGCATGGACATCGATTTATGATTCCGATTCCGATTCTGATCCTGGTTAGGTTCTTGTACGATGGGAACAGGATAAGCGAAGAGGATACGCCAGCATCGCTCGACATGGAGGACAATGGTGCGTTTGTTTGTGGCGTCGTAATCAAGTTTTTCGGTGCTAACGTGCGATGGATAGATACGATCGATGTCATGGTTGAACGTACGTCTCCCATTGTTTGTTTGCCAAACGTCAGCTGATCGCGTTCTTGCAGAGGTTGGCGGATGGGCACCATGATCGATTCGCGTGCCATTGTTGGATCTGTTCTTATTGTTTTTTTTCCTTGTTGTATCGCAGTAATACACTTTTCTCCTCCTTGCCAATAATCGATTTCGATCGAACCGTGTATTATTGATCTTCCCGTATCATGCTTGCGTTCAAAGTCATACAATAGGCATCGGTGAGTAATGTAAGCCTCCTAAACACGTTAATGTGCATGGCGTTTCTCATATGTCTAACCTACACTCCAAGCCAAGGATTCGGATTCAAGAAAGCTAGTTTAGGGGTGCGTATCGCTCAGTAATTCCAGGCTTCGCCTGGAGATACTTCTTCGGTGGGCTTGCAAAGATGCTAGACGAAATGAGGATTGGAAGAACGCTATAAATATGTCCTCGTACATTGAACTCTTTGGCATGAGCTAAGCCCTTGTCAAAACACTGCTTTTTGCACTTGTATCCATATCTAGGACGGTGTCTCAGTTCAACGACTTTATGCGCTCAAAAAGGTGCTCACTTGCAATCACTCTTTATTTCCTCCCCATCTGGAAAAAAATGAGGTCCGACGCAGGCATGGCACTCGAGCAAGCACGTACATCTTTCCTTTCGCGCAAGTCGCCACCGCCATATGGTATCACGGAAAAACAAACGATAACATGCAGTGCAGTACCAATCCTCCTTGGTCCATTCCTTGTATTCGTCTTTTTTGCAAGCAAACATTTGATGAAGGAGTCTAGACCAGTCGCCCTCCCACGCATGTAAAATCGGCTTCTCAGTGATGTTGTAGGTTAGATTTCTTTCCACGAGAAATTGTCGGTCCATCAGTAGATGTCTTCTCAAGCTGTCCCAGTCTGAGAGAATCATTCAGTCTTCTCAGACATACCCCATGAGACAAAAGACGCACTGGTGACATTATATAAATCTGGAAGTGTTCGCATGTCGTCTCCTAACATACCCGCCATGCCCGCACTACCACAATGCTGGCCTGCTCAAGTGAATTAGAATAAGAAATTTACGATAAAGATTGACCTTACACCTATCATCTTCGCCAACCAAGTCATCGAGAATAATCCCGACATCTCCATACGTACGTTCAAATTTGCGTTCTTTGATTATTTCATCAGCTGCGCTAAGCAAGAATTTTTCGTATGCGCCATCGTCGTCCAGATACTGTATCGGAAAGTGATAAACTGTCCCTTCTTCATAACAGCGTAAAATGAGATGGGGGCCTGCGAAGAGATATAGTCCATCCCAATCGTCTGTGAGAACTCCATCAGCTGTTACCCGGGAAATAAGAGACAATCCAAGACAGACACGTATAATCGGTCCCTCTAGATAAAGATACGCCAAGCGAGGCGAGAAAAGTGAGAAAACGGGCCAATCTATCGATCTGATCGATCTCTTGCGATGAAAATTGCTCGAGGAAGGATTTTTGATCCTTCCTGCCCTTTTCGTTCTCCGAAAGTTTGCGATCCCAGTAGGCCGACGCTTCCTCTTCGTCTTCATAAAAACCATGGTGTGGCGGCTCAAATCGACGGGGGCCGAAAAGCACAGACATGAGCCAGATCCGATAGATAGCTCGCTGAAACCGAACTGATTCCACTCGAGTCAATGTGCTCGTCCTACTCGTCCGGTCTTTATAACTAGTAAAATAATGATAGTTGCTCAGGAATCAAAGAGGCGAAAAGTATTAATCCTACCTCCAGCTGAACAAGTCCTCCAGGGTAGATACGACGCTGGCATTACTAGCGAGAAGTCGTTCCTCTTCGCGAGACGGTCTTTGGTTCACCGTGTCATTCTCACTTGGGATGTCGTTGCTGTTCCCTGGGAGCTTAGGGAGCGCTTGGTACCGGGCGAGTCGCAGTGCCTGGGGTAGCACGGGGCCAACGAGATCATATGGCGAGCCCATCACAGACTTGATGATCAGGTTGATAGATCTTCATCAAGCTCGTAGTGCGGACTGCGCGTGGCGGATGGCCATCTGACGCCCAAATGTTTCTGGAAGTCACTAACGGCATGCAATTCCCACCGGTGCACCTTGTCACTTGTGACATGACTCCAAGCGTCTTGACAATGATCCGATGCTCAGCAGTGGCTCTTTACGGAAATTCATTTGGCTGCATGTCGACATTCTGCCTCGAATCGAAGTAAGCATCGTCGGTGTTAAGAAAGGATTTTGCACGTGCTCCGACAACCTTTTACCTTTTTTCAGTGTATGTCCTGAGCGAAGCCAAGGGAACCTAGACGATCTAGTAAATAGCAGATACTAGCAGATACGGGATGAATGATCCGAAATTCAAGGCTGCCAACTTCGCGGACTCTGGAAAAGAAGTCAGCAATTCTGTCGCCGATATATCTCTTCCCCCGCTTCTCTGAGGCGTTGTCGCTGGGAAGGTCTGGCGTCTGGTTTGCAAACCCCGATAATTCTTATCAAACGATGCAGATTCGCCGGAGCCATAGGTGCACGATCAAATCAATGCAAACATCAGATAAACGCTCTTAATACCCAGAAGCTGCGGTGCACTGAACCATCTGAACCAGGCAACCCGAACAAACACACCATTGATTGTTTTTTTCCGATGGAAAAGCCGTGTTTTCCGGCGGGACTGCGCTCCTACCCTATTCATGATATACCCGCTTTGGGATGAGACGGTCTCACAAGGCACCATCATCCCTTGATTAAAGTACCGCTTGTTCACCCCTTTGCCCCTTACGACCACTAGCGCTGCATGCAAGCCGAAATTCCACGCGAGAGGTGTGTCTGCGATTCTAAACACTACGTATGAGGCGTGATATAAGAAATCAGAGTGATTCGTATCTCTGTTCTTCCGGGGGGCTATGTGTCCGGACTCGACGTGAAGATAACTCAGTGTACCATTGATCTGGATCTTCTCTCCCCAGATGATCCCACTCGGGCTGATGCGCTCTACAGTCTCGCCTCTCTATTATTGTACCGATTCAACGTAGAAGAAAATATGACTGACCTGGACGAGGCGGTCGCTCTCAACAAACAAGCATTATCACTTCGCCATGATGGGCACGCTAATCGAGCCAATTTATTGAACAGACTGGCTTTCAGCCTTGATCTCCGTTTTGCACACCTTGGATTACTCTCTGACCTCGAAGAGGCACTTGTCGTTCAACGCAGTGTATTGGAACTACTCCCTCTGGACCATCCAATGAGACCAGATACATTAGGTACTATCGCGGATCACCTTCGTAGACGTTACAAGCACCTCGGAACAGTCCCTGATCTGGAAGAGGCACTTGCGTTGGAACGAGCTGCATTAGAACTTTACCCTCAGGACCATCCTCATCGAGCCATTTCATTGGATAACATTGGTCTTTCCTTCCGTGCCCGTTTCAAGTGTTTTGGAATGCTTTCCGATCTCGACGAGGCACTTGCCCTGCAACGAAAAGCACTAGAACTTCGCCCACCAGGACATTCTCACCGCATGGTCTCACTGGGAAATCTTGCAAATTCACTCATGGCTCGTTACTCGCAACTCGGAACACTGTCTGACCTTGACGAAGCACTCGACCTGCAATACAGTTCATTAGAAATTTGCCCTTCGGGTCATCCTGATCGAGCTATTTCACTAGGGAACCTCTCTGGTGCCCTCTATGTTCGTTACACAGAGCTCGGGTCACCGTCTGACTTGGACATGGCGCTTGCTCTCCAGTTCGCAGCATTAGAGCTTCGCCCACCTGGAAATCCTCAGCGTGCTGATTCGATGGGTTCCATTGCAAGTTACCTCCATTCTCGTTTCAAACGGCTCGGCATACTGTCTGACCTCGAGGAGGCACTTGCATTCGAATACGGTGCATTACAGCTTCGCCCACAGGGAAATCCTATTCGAGCCATTTCGCTGAGCAATATCGCGGATTACCTCTTTTCTCGTTTCGAGAAGCTCTGGTTACCGTCCGACCTCGACGAGGCAGTTGTATTCCAACGTGCTGCGTTGGAACTTCGCCCACCAGGTCACCCTCACCGAAATGGGTCTTTAACAAGCCTTGCCGATTACCTTTATGCTCAATTTAAACATTCTACTGCGCATAATTTAGGTAACCTACAAGAAGCATTTGGTCTATATTCTCAACTCTCTCAGATTTCTGGAACGGTATTTTCCTCCGATCTCGGGGCTGTCAAGAGATGGATTAGGGTGGCCGAAGAGTGCAAACACGGCACTACAGTTCTGGCTTATCAAACATTTTTTCGCCTCGCCGTCCATCATCTTGCTACTGTACCACCTCTACCTCAGCATCATGCAGTAGTCAAAGATCACATGAAATCTTTAACTGCTGATGCATTCTCTGCTTGTATTCGGTATGGACATTTTTCTAGCTCAATCGAGCTTCTCGAACAAGGTCGTGGCGTCTTCTGGAGCCAGTTGAATCGCCTTCGTTCTCCCCTCGACGACGTCGTGGCGTCCGGTGATATGGGGAAGAAACTTGCTGACAAGTTTATTCAAACATCCTTCTTACTCATGAATCCATCTGACTCCCATCTCACCGCCGAGTCTCAACACGACCTCACCTGTCGTCTTAACATACAATTGCAGGATACCATCTCTGAAATTCGCAAGTTGCCTGGATTTTCTCGTTTCCTCCAACCCCCGCTTTTCTCAGATCTTCAAGTAGCCGCTACCTGCGGACCAGTCATCATCGTAAATGCCAGCCAGTATACTTGCGATGTGCTGGTGCTTCTGTCTGACCGGGATCCACTCCACGTGAGTCTCTGCGTGACGAAAGCGCGCGTCTCACAACTAGCAACGGAACTTCAATCTCTCATCCTGCGCGCGAGATTCTATGACATGACGAGAGAATTTATGATATATTTACGAGAACTATGGGATGCAGCCGTGTGTCCCATCGTGGACGTTCTTCAAGCGGCTTGTCCCCGACGATCACGCATCTGGTGGTGCCCAACAGCCGAGTTTTCTCTTCTTCCGTTGCACGCCGCAGGACCATACAGAAAGGGCCAACCGAATCTCTCGGATCTTTATATCTCTTCGTATACGCCAACATTGATGGCGCTCATTCGCGCTCGACAAGAGCGGTCATCGGATCTATCTCTCGAACAGGATCGTTTTCTAGCCGTTGGCCAGGCACAAGCTCCGGGACAAAACAAGCTTGTTTCCGTGAATGCTGAGCTGTCTGCTATATCGAAATATGTCGGGTCCGTCGCGGCGATCACGTGCGTCCAAGACCAGGACGCAAGCCTAGCCAATGTGGGTGATGGACTACGTCGGAACAACTTTTTCCATCTAGCCTGCCATGGAATCGCCGATCGGAAGCGCCCGTTTGAGTCTGGATTCGCCCTGGGGGATGGCTTGCTCAAGATCGACGACATCATGCGCTACGACCTGCGCCATGCCAAATTTGCATATCTGTCCGCCTGCCATACCACGGTTGGGGACGAGTCGAGTCCGGACGAGGTGATTCACCTCGCTGCTGCGATGCAGTTTGCTGGATTCCGTTCTGTAATTGGGACGATGTGGGCTGTGGACGATGCATACGCGCCCGAGATCACGGCGAGATTTTATCAGTATATGGTAGACGAGGGGGGCCGTTTGGATCATACGCGGGCGGCGTTGGCGTTGCACAGGACGATGCGGAGTTTTGGTCCGAGAGAGATGCCATTTGATCAGAGGATTCTGTACATACATATGGGTGCCTAGTGTGTTTTACGTGAAGCTACGTATGAACGATTTACTTAATTTTTGTGGTTGGTGTAACTGATATGAACTTCTCGCGCGAAAAAGCTACGCATTATTTCTCTTGTCGTTAGGCAAGTCGACTCGGAGATGCCAGAGCTGGACTTCATTATCTTGATATTGAGCACTTGGATTTGACGAGATTCGGCGAGAAAACTTACACTGTTGGTCATGACGGGTTGTCATTGCACTGAAGGACGGGATAATAAGATAAAATTGGCCATAGGTCCACACTACAGCGTCGACTCTGGAACGAACTTTCGAGTAGGGATGCGATGATATTGACCGTTCATTCAGGTCCTTTGGCCTGGCCCCGATCGTGCACTACGGCTACGCTCATATTGAGACGGACATCCACTCGCCATGGCAATAATACGAATGTAAAGTCGAAATACAGAATACAGAACAATTCCCAGGCCCATGTCATGATTCACTAGCAAGCGTTTGCAACCCCCCTCGCCCAACCTGTGATCGTGTCTCCTAAGCGACTCCGCTCCATTTCCGCCCTCTGCTCCTCAGCTTTTCTCCAGGCTTCCTCTTGCTTCTCTGGTGGGATCATGAGATATGGAAGTATCATGAGGCAGTCATAGAAGTCGAGATCGTCGCCCGGGCGGCCTGTCCGATCCGCGCGTCTAGTAGCTCGTTGTTCACGTTCTTGATTCTGTTTATCCTTCCTCTCTGCCTCGGCAGCTCTCTCATCCACAATCGCCTGGTAGCTCGCCTGCGTTGTATTCGTAATCCCACTGGGGTAAAAAGTTGATTTCCACTGCTCGAGTGCATCTCGTATTGCCTGAGCGGCAAAATGACACAGTACGGCGTCGGCGTAGACGGCGTCGAAGAGAATGCTAGGGGGCCACGCAGTGTCAGAGATCCGGACTGGAGACCCAGAACTAATCAAGGGGTTTCCAAAACTTTCCGGTTGGTCGGGATCGAAGAGGTGAGCAGTACACCTTTTCTGCGACGGTAGTGCGGAGGGGTCGACGTCCGCCGTGCTCATAGCAAAGTTAGGCGTCTACTTGTCAGTCATCAGACTCTAACAAGGTAACACGGGGGCATCACGCACTATCAGGAATGCAATATCTACACCCAAGGACCTATGAGCAATTGTGTTTAAAAGAATGCCGTTTCGAACGTCGTCAATGTCGCACACAACGTCATTCCCAGCAGGGTCCCGACTGCGCCGCTGGGTATAAGCCTTTATGTACTGCCACACAATGAGAGAGAGCAGGTTATGAAAAGAGAAGCGGAAGCATACGTTATCCCCTTTGCTATGCGGCAGAAGATGTGCAGCATGACAAAAATGCTTGCGATAGCCAGTCACAACACACACGCCATCCCGCCCTACAATGTCGTTGCGGAAATTCAATCTCCGAGATGTGGCATCGCTACTGGTGATACTCGTGCGACCCATGTTAGGATCAGCAGGGAACATCCTTCGTCTCTCGGCTTCGCTGACGTGATAGTACAGATCAGCCGACTCGAATGGGGGGTCATGGTCGTATCCAAAGACATCGTCCGGCGAGTCACGACTGAACGAAAGGTCACCTTGTGCGCCAATGACAACGCCAGTGGCATAGCGAATCCACTTGTAGAGCTTCAGGGCGAATTGGACCTTGTTGAGGACATCGAGTGGAAATGTAAGGCAATGGACCCAATCCCATTTGGAAGACTGGGGATCAACAGCAGGTTCGAGAGGGAACATTACAAAGACTCGGATATCTGGCGTTGTAGCCATGATGTAGTTGAGATCTGACCTTGGTCGGAGTCACTGCTTCTACGGGTTATGTAAGGTTTTCCGGTGATCCCCGAGTCATTCCAAATGCACACCGTGGACAATAGCACGACACACGAATCATATAACATATTGATAGATTGCATGAATCAAAAACTGGAATGACCCGTATCCGGGTCGTTCCGCCCCATGGAAACCACGCTAAACATACTGTAGCGGGTATGCCAAATACTTTGCACGCCTTCATCGACTTGGGGCTTTCTCATATATATGATCCATTACACGCAACCGCACTAGGCACCCATGTGTATGTACAGAATCCTCTGATCGAACGGCATCTCTCTCGGACCAAAACTCCGCATCGTCCTGTGCAACGCCAACGCCGCCCGTGTATGATCCAAACGGCCCTCCTCGTCCACCATATGCTGATAAAATCTCGCCGTGATCTCGGGCGCGTATGCATCGTCCACAGCCCACATCGTCCCAATTACAGAACGGAATCCAGCAAACTGCATCGCAGCAGCGAGGTGAATCACCTCGTCCGGACTCGACTCGTCTCCGACCGTGGTATGGCAGGCGGACAGATATGCAAATTCGGCGTGGTGCAGGTCGTAGCGCATGATGTTGTCGATCTTGAGCAAGCCGTCCCCCAGGGCAAATCCAGACTCGAACGGACGCTTCCGATCGGCGATTCCGTGGCAGGCTAGATGGACAAAGTTGTTCCGACGTAGTTCATCGCCTACATTGGCTAGGTCTGCGTCCCGGTCTTGGACGCACGTGATCATCGCGGCGGACCCGACATGTTTCAATATAGTAGACAACTCGGCATTCACGGAAACAAGCTTGTTTTGTCCCGGAGCTTGTGCCTGGCCAACGGCTAGAAAACGATCCTGTCCGAGAGATAGATCCGATGACCGCTCTTGTCGAGCGCGAATGAGCGCCATCAATGTCGGCGTATACGATGAAATGTAAATATCCGAGAGATTCGGCTGGCCCTTTCTGTATGGTCCCGCGGCGTGCAACGGAAGAAGAGAAAACTCGGCGGTCGGGCACCACCAGATGCGTGATCGTCGGGGACAAGCCGCTTGAAGAACGTCCACGATGGGACACACGACTGCATCCCAGAGTTCTCGTAAATATATCATAAATTCTCTCGTCATGTCGTTGAATCTCGCGTGCAGGATGAGAGATTGAAGTTCCGTTGCTAGTTGTGAGACGCGCGCTTTCGTCACGCAGAGACTCACGTGGAGTGGATCCCGGTCAGACAGAAGCACCAGCACATCGCAAGTATACTGGCTGGTATTTACGATGACGACTGGTCCGCCGGTAGCAGCCACTCGAAGATCTGAGAAAAGCGGGGGTTGGAGGAAACGAGAAAATCCAGGTAACTTGCGAATTTCAGAGATGGTATCCTGCAATTGTATGTTAAGACGGCAGGTGAGATCGTGTTGAGACCCGGTGTTGAGATGGGTGTCAGATGGATTCATGAGCGAGAATGATAGCTGGATAAACTTGTCGGCAAGTTCCTTCCCCATGTCACCGGACGCCACCACATCATCGAGGGGAGAACGAAGGCGATTCAACTGGCTCCAGAAGACGCCACGACCTTGTTCGAGAAGCTCGATTGAGCTAGAAAAATGTCCATACCGAATACAAGCAGAGAATGCATCAGTAGTTAAAGATTTCATGTGATCTTTGACTACTGCATGATGCCGAGGTAGAGGTGGTACGGTAGCAAGATGATGGACAGTGAGGCGAAAAAATGTTTGATAAGCCAGAACTGTAGTGCCATGTTTGCACTCTTCGGCCACCTTAATCCATCTCTTGACAGCCCCGAGATCGGACGAAAATACCGTTCCAGAAATCTGGGAAAGTTGAGAATACAGATTGAATGCCTCTTGCAGGTCGTCCATGTTATGCGCAGTAGAGTGTTTAAATTGGGCATAAAGATAATCGGCAAGGCTTGTTAAAGACCAATTTCGGTGAGGGTGACCTGGTGGGCGAAGTTCCAACGCAGCACGTTGGAATACAACTGCATCGTCGAGGTCGGACGGTGACCGGAGCTTCTCGAAACGAGAAAAGAGGTAATTCGCGATATTGCTTAGCGAAATGGCTCGAATAGGATTTCCCTGTGGGCGGAGCCGTAATGCACCGTGTTCGAATGCAAGTGCCTCCTCGAGGTCAGACAACGCGCCGACTCGTTTGAAACGAGAGTGGAGGTAACCCGCAATGGAACCCATCGAATCAGCACGCTGAGGATTTCCAGGTGGGCGGAGCTCCAATGCGGCTAATTGGAGAGCAAGTGCCATGTCCAAGTCAGATGGTAACCCGAGCTCTGTATAACGAGAATAGAGGGTACCGGAGAGGTTTCCTAGCGAAATAGCCCGACCAGGATGACCTGAAGGGCGAAGTTCCAGTGAACTGTATTGCAGATCGAGTGCCTCGTCAAGGTCAGACAGTGTTCCGAGTTGCGAGTAACGAGCCATAAGAGAATTTGCAAGATTTCCCAGTAGGACTGTGCGGTGAGAATGCCCCCGCGGACGAAGTTCTAATGCTTTGCGTTGCAGGGCAAGTGCTTCGTCGAGATCGGAGAGCATTCCGAGATGCCTGAAACGAGCACGGAGGGAAAGACCGATACTATCCAATGAAATGGCTCGATTAGGATGATCCTGCGGGTACAACTCCAATGCGCCTCGCTCCAAGACAAGTGCCTCCTCTAGATCAGGTAGCGTTCCGAGATGCTTGTGACGGAGCCGAAGATACTCTGCGATAGTACCTAGTGAGTCGGGTCTGCGTGGATGTCCCTCTGGGCGAAGTTCCAATACACTGCGTTGAAGGGCAAGTGCCTCTTCGAGATCTGAGAGCGTTCCAAGTTGCGTGAAACGAAGATGGAGGATACACCCCAGACTGATCAATGAATTGATTCGATTGGCGTGCCCTTCAGGGCGAAGTGATAATGCCTGTTTATTGAGAGTGACTGCCTCGTCAATGTCAGTCATCTCTCCTTCTTCGTTGAATCGGCGCAATAATAAAGAGGCGAGAAGATCCAGCGTATCGGCTCGAGTGGGATCTTCTGGGGGAAGAAGATGCAGATCAGCGCTGCACTCGACTATCTTCGCGTCAAGTCTGGACACATAGCCCCCTGGAAGGACAGAAATGCGAATCATTCTGTTCCAGCCTCTTAAACCACACTTGATACGCAAGTATTTCGAATCGCAAACGCACCTCTTACGTGGACTTTTGGCTTGCACACAGCACTACTAGCTGTCGTGGGGGCGAAAGAGTGGACGAGCAGTGCATTACTGGCCAGTGACAACGGTGCCTTGCGAGCTTGTCTGATCCCAAAGCGGATATCAGGGTTAGGTGGGATAAAATCCCGCTGGAAAAACACGGCTCGGACTTCCAGTATTGATACCAAAATGATGAGAGGGCCACCTGATTGAGATGGTTATGAGTTGCATTGAAGTTCCTGGGTGAGAGCATTTATCTATAGTCTCTGAATCGATTGATTGACTGTTAATCGACATGCGCCGTATGAACTTGAAAGAGTGAACAACCCTAACCCTAACCCTAGGGAACTCTTTTAAAGGTGGCTCAATACTTTTTATTCAATCATCATTTTCTTGATCTTCCACTACGTGCTCGGTGACAGATTATCATAATCTCAATGTTCTTTTCGATGTGCATTCAAGATATACAAAGGCTCCACGATAGTATCGCATCCCTGTCAATACGCCACCTGTCGACGAACTCGGCGGCGAAAGGAGTAAAAAACATGTGACGGGTTCTGTCTCGGAAGAAATCTGACAGGGAGGTGTACCTTTTTTTCAGTAAATTCAAATCGTCGTTATTCGAGACAGGGGGGGTGGGGTGGAAAGAGTACGAAAATATCCCTAACTAAAACTTTGAGCCCCATTAGCGAATGTAGCTCTCACCTGACGATCTTCTACGATGGGTAGTCAAGTTCAAATACCAGACCCGGAGTTCAGCTATCACAATCTACGATTTGTAGTGGTCTCGCCCACGTGATGGCTCGGAATGGGCGAGTAGTGTATTGTAGCTCGGGAAGGCGGAAATAAAAATACCCACCTATGAGAATCACCTGTTCATCACGTTGCCCTGTCGACCTCGGTTCCGACATCATCCGCTCTAGATGGCAGTGGGATATCCTGGTTTTTGACGAGGCAAGTACTACGGCCTTGTTCGGCGTGGCGATGGCTGTACTGATGAGTCAGATCTGCAGCGCCGTAGCACACCGTATTTACTTCATGCCGTTCACCCTCTGCGGCAATGGAACTAGGAGGCTTCTGGCCTAGGCCGGCTGCATGCCATCAATCTCGACGTGGCAGACAAAGAGAGCGTCAAAAGCGGGACGACAGGGATGCTAGACGAACGGGGCCTCAACTATGTGATTAACAGCGCAGCTGTGGTGGGTCGATTTTCGATGCAGGAATGTGCACCTTATGTAGAATTGCGCTCCAGTACTGCACTTACGTTCGAGCCTGCCGATTTGTAACGTCAATCACGACAAACGTGATGGGTCCTCTCGAAATATCTGCTGCCGGAGATTGAGCGAAGCGACCAAACCTGTCAAGTACACTAGCGAGCATTGGAAGGGATTGCGACGCGAAATCACCGGCTCAGTAGGACAACACTGAACGTGCTGGTGAATTGGTTGCATGCGGAACCCCTGATGGACGGTCGGCAGACATGCAAGCAAGCAAAGGAGGACCAGACTTTATATTGATCTTGGGTAGGTGGATGGGTGGGCCAGGGGCAATGATAGAGCCGATGAGAAGTGTCCAGGGGGCTCTGGGGGTGATTGCCAACGCGACGGCGGCCAAGGCTGGGAACATCATGGCAAAGAAATTCCCTGATGATAAATGAAGTTCCTTTTCCACTTGTGCAGAGGCAAGCGCCCATGCCTGGGAGCGTGGTTGATGGAGATGTCACGAGGACCTAATAGACATACGGAGAGGGCCACATTAGTACTCCAGTGCCGCAGCAGGGCTGTGGGTACACAAAGTGTAGCAGAGACGGTAGATTATTCTGGGACAATGGCACTGCCTTTGGGGGTCTTAGTCAATGAGCAGCGCTCGGGGATCGTCCACGACGATGGCGACGTTCTACCCGGGACCAGTCGCGACGGTGCTGGGACAAGTGCTAGAAGAAAATGGGTGGGATGCATACAGCTCGGCTACAGCAGCGGCGACTCAGCCACACACCGTCTCTCGTCCTCTCTCTCCCTCGCCGTCATCGCCAGCCTCGACGTCCAAGACGACGCCGGCGACGACGACAACATCTTCAACAACACCTTCCACGCCATTCTCGACAGCGGCGACGGCAGTCCCACGCCCTCTCCCCGCTCTGTCCGCGAGGGCGCCGTCCACGCACAGACCCCGACCCATTTCATTGCCCCCGCAAGCTTACAGCTCCTCACCACAAACAAGCACCTCTGATCGCGACAGACAGCCCATGTCTGACCAGAAACACCGCCAGCACAGAGATGGCTCTACGTCGAAGCAGTCACGTAGCGCAAACAGAGTCCTCGGCGACTATACCCTCACCAAGACGCTTGGCGCAGGAAGCATGGGCAAAGTAAAGCTCGCCATCCACAACGTTACGGAGGAAAAGGTCCGTCCCACCCACGACACCTGCACGACCCACTCACCCTCGTCCTTCCAGCTTGCCATAAAAATATTACCCCGTGTTCACCCCTCCACGTCCCTCCCAAACGGCTCTAGTGCTTCCCCAGAGGCCATTGCAAAGCAGGCTTCAAAGGACGCCTCCAAGGAGATCAGAACCATTCGCGAGGCCGCACTTTCCATGCTTCTCCACCATCCCTATATCTGCGGCATGCGCGAAATGATCATCCATCAACATCATTATTACATGGTGTTCGAGTACGTGAGTGGCGGACAGATGCTCGACTACATCATCAGCCACGGTCGACTGCGCGAACGTGTCGCGCGCAAGTTTGCTCGTCAGATTGGCAGTGCACTCGACTATTGTCACCGCAATAATGTGGTTCATCGCGGTACATCTCATCTTGATCCCGCTGCACGTGCCTCCTGCTCACTCGCCATCGCGACAGATCTTAAAATCGAGAACATTCTTATATCGGAAACCGGAAACATCAAGATTATTGACTTTGGTCTCTCAAACTTATATGACCCCGCTGAGCGTCTTTCTACTTTCTGCGGCTCGCTATACTTTGCCGCCCCCGAATTGTTGAATGCGAAAGTTTATACTGGTCCCGAGGTTGACGTATGGAGTTTTGGCGTCGTCCTCTACGTCCTGGTCTGTGGCAAGGTGCCGTTCGACGATCAGAGCATGCCGGCGTTGCACGCAAAGATTAAGCGTGGATTCGTCGAATATCCTGTCTGGCTGAGCGCTGGTGTGTCCAACTATACTAGTGCGGCATTAGTCAATACTGATTCCCAAGAACAGAATGCAAACATTTATTGTCGCGAATGCTCGTCACCAACCCTGCGGCACGTGCCTCATTGACCGAAGTGCTCGAGCATGCATGGATGGTCCGTGGATTCAACGGACCACCCGAATCTCATCTCGTTCATCGGGAACCTCTTCGTGTGGATGACCTTGATCGGCAGGTCATCCGTGGTATGAAGGGATTCGAGTTTGGCACTGAAGAGGAGATTGAGCGGAAGTTGGTCGCGGTGCTAGAGTCCGAAGCCTACATCCGTGCCATCGCCAACTGGGACAGGAAACGGGGTCGAAACGGCGCCGGTTGGGGCGAATCCTTCTCCAACTCATCTCTCGCCATCTCCTTTGATGGTTCCTCGTCCAACATTCACAAAGACGGTTTGACCCCATCGAAGAAGTCCAAACGATTCTCAGGGTTCGACTTTTACCGTCGGAAGCTGTTTTCGCCCGCTGCTTCACCACCAGCCAGCCCATCCCATTCCCCGCCCAACTCACAATCCCATCTGTCGATTGCCGATGCTGGCCGCGAACCTGTGGATCCTACGCGTGGGTTCCACCCACTCATCTCCATGTACTACCTTGCTCGAGAGAAGCTCGAGCGTGAACGTGTGTATGGCCCTGGTCACTTTGCAAGTTCCCAGATATCCATTCAATCTGGTGTCCCCGCTGGTGTACCCGCAGAGGAATCCACTGCCCCCAGCACGTACGGCGTCAAAGGACAAAGCCAACCCGCTAAACCGCAACCACCCATCACGCCCTCCGCCAAGGCCGACTACAGTATGCCTCTTCCCCGTTTGCCAGCGCCAGAGACGTCGCACTACTCTGGCATGTCCTACGATGCCTCTCCAGCCACAGCGTCACCCACGGCTGCGACATTCCAGGGGCAACCGAGGGCGCGCGATGTTGGGCTGCCACCACCACCACCGCCACCGACGAAGCGAGTCGACCTTTCCTCCGTTCCACCGACACCCACAACTGGCACAGCCTTACCTCGTGCGCCACCAGCGTCGACACATCGTCGCAGCCACAGTCTCAGTCAACGTCCGACGGCTCTACGTGGTTTGGGCGGGGTGTTTGGAGCGCCGGAAAAACCCGTGGAGGAACTGGCAGAGGATATGCCAATACCCCACACGGCTGGTCCAGAGTTTGGTGCCTTTGCGGCAGCCAAGGAAAAGGTCGTCGGCGAAGACGACCGAGTCGCGCACGATGGGCCCCTCTCGGCGGGTGCAACCCTCGTCAAGCGGTTTGGGACGTTGTTGGGTGGTGGTCGTGGAGAAGACGGGAAGCGGGGACAAGGGAGCATTGGCAAACGGACGACAATCGTTGGTGGCGTGTCAGCCAAGGCTGCGACAGACACGGAAGCGGAAAGACGGTCACATGCGGCCGACGTTTTCAATGAAAAGAGCACTACCGAGCCCGAAGGTCAGCGGCAGAGCACGTTTTCGCCACCGCCCCCAGCTGCACCACCAATGTCCGCGAGTCAGAGTCAGCCATTGTCGCACACGCATCGACGAGCGGCGACAATTCTAGACCCACAAGGTCGCGCACTACGTCATGAACGACGGAGCAGCACCGGGGGTGCACTGTTGCCAAGCATCGGCGGTTCAATGGGCCGGCATCGACGGCCTTCAACAGGATACGGGACGAGCAGTGGACGACCGATTGCCGTCAGCCAATTTGGACGGACGGAAGAAGTGGAGGAAAATGTGGAGCACGAGACGTCTGACTCGCGGGACGAGAGCTTTAGGGATGCTCCCCACGTGGACAAGGACTTTAAGCCTGTTCATTTGAAAGGGTTGTTCAGGTACGTCGATACGGATTCTTTTTTTTTCCCCCTTGTAGCAGAATTTGCTGAAACGCTCCCTCGAAACAGCGTCTCCACGACATCGACGAAGCCGCCTTCTATTCTCAAGGCTGACATCAAGAAGGTGCTCGATCGGATGCAGGTCCAATACCGCGAAACGAAGAGCGGGTTTGAATGCATTCATATACCGTCCATAGATATCAACTCCGTTCCTGAAAATGCACAGTCCCGTCATAGCAACCATCGTCGACGCGGATCGACAGGCTCAAACGAGACCGGCAAAACGCCTCGCTCGTTGGTCAAGAAGGCCTCGAAACTCTCCTTTGGTGTCAAGTCGCGCGATCGGGAGAGTATCAGAGACAAAGAGCCCGAGTTGGCAACGCCGGAAAAGGAGCTTCCAAATCGGCCCTCGGTGGGGACGGCACTGAGTGCGACTCCGAGTAGTGGGTCATCATCGTTTTTCAACGTGTCATCGACAGCGCATACAGTTCTTGTCGAAGGGTCGCGACATGCGGATGCGTATGCAAATGGAACAGTGACGGCGGTGGGGGCGCTTTTGGAGGAACCACGATCGCATTCGCCGACCAAGGCCAAGGTCTTGCCGCCAATACCGAGAGATTTCGGCGTCGCACAGCAGATGCAGACACCACTGCTACCACCGCAGACGCCACGACCGACGTTGACACCGTTCCCGACGGGCGAAGTGGATCGCGAGGTGTTTGAAATGATGGGTGCGCATTCGATGTCGGTACGCTTTGAGATCAACATCATCAAGGTGCGTCATTGCACTTTTTTTTTCCTTTCCTTCGTCATTGGTTTGGTGTTGACCAATGAACGACTAGGTCCCATGGTTACCGCTCCACGGAATCCAGTTTCGGAGAGCTGGCGGGGACGGGTGGCAGTACCAGATGTTGGCGAGGAGAGTATTGACAGAACTCAAGTTGTGACGCCTTGTCTTATTGTCAGCCACCTCTATTCCTTTCCCCCCTTTTTTTCCCTCTCTTTTCGTCTTATCATTCATCACAATGCACGACCCTAGCGGCAATAATATGCTCCCCAATCGGCATCCATCTGTGACATATTCCTGTTACTGTTTACGCTCCTCGTTCGTTCGTTCGCTCACTTCCTAACATCTCCCCCTCTCTTTCACGGCGCGTCCTTATGATCTGGGTAGAAACGACAGAGATGATTTCGTATGGCATTCGTATGGTTATATGGCACCTCTTTTTCTTCTTCCTTACTGCGGTTTTCGTCCTACACGCTCGTATCGCTACGCGTACTTATTTACTACCAAGTTCCTTTTACACCCTCCTTCGTTGGATTTCGACTGTATCGATGATATATTAATTTGATGACAACCGTGACGTTTTATTTCACCCATTCTTCAATCGCAAGGACATCTGACAGGACTTGGATACGGACACGTACTCAGACAGACTCGAGGTATTTGATTTGGAACTTTCGGGGAGGAAAACGTGGCAAACTCGTGGCCGACACGTGCGTTACGACGTTCGGATTGCCATCGAGCCTTGCTTGCCTGCTTGTGTATATGTAACTTGTAATATGAAAACCAGTCGTCTCCGAGGACCCGCGTATTCGGCGATGGCATGGCAGGCCGAGGAGATGGCTTGCTCCGCCGCCACTCGAACTGGCGACGAACGCAGATGATCACGTCGGCCGTAATCCCATTGCTAAATTCTCGTAGCCCGGTGACGTGGAATAGGACGTGTGACACACGATTGATGCTTCATCCGTCCAAAAAAAGACATCCGAGGATGACCACGCCGCTGCTTGCTCGCAAAGTCGTCGTTGCAAGTAGTTCGTAAGTATAGTTGTGGAGCTGGAAATACAACTCGCGAGGAGAACGCGAACGTATCGGCGAACATCGCATACGGTAGGAGACAGCGGCAGGGCGTGACAGTCGTTGGTCGATGGCAAGGCGACGTTTCTTTATCATGTACGACGCGAAGCTTGCTGTCCGTGACGCCGTTGATCGCAAAGCTGAACATTCTTTGCAAGGCATAACGGGCAAGGGTTTTAAGAACCCCGCGGATGCTTTCGCCACCCTGGAGGAACGTTAACGCGTACGTCATGACAAGAACGTGGTATGACGTACTTCAAAGGATGAGTGCCAACAACTGAGGGCCACCTCTTGCTATTTGACTACCAAGAGACATACGGACAACTGACAACGCACTCGGAGGAATGAACATGTGGCGCACCGGGGAGAGCATCAAAAAGCCAACGTCGTCTGCTTCCAGAGCTTGTAATGCGGTATCCAAGATGAAGACCGGCAGTGTATTCCATCGTCGGTTCTAGTTTTCATTAGACGGAGACGTGCACGTGTGCACTAAACCACGCAGATGGAAATATATGAAGAGCAGCGGTAGGACGGTCTTGGGTTGTTTTATCTGGGTACCAGACCCCCGGGTAGACGAAAAGCCATCCCGAGTACTATTGATACAAGCATAGTTATCACCGGTCGAGTAGTCGCAACAATATGTGCACTATTGGATGGATAAGCTCCCACCGACAAGAGGTTTGCGACTTGCGCGGTGCGAGCGGCAGCGTGGATGTTATTAAAGATACACCAGCACCAGGCTAAGCCTTGAAGCTCGATCTATCACAGACGACTGGCGTCCGTTCACCTGCTGAATAGAGCTTCAAGCGAGTCGCACGAGGACCAGAGGAAGATGGCGCGGTCTATCCAATCGTGAACGTATTTTCCTGTCGTCGGAGCTGTTGGTGAGCTCCTGAGTTGCCATTCCATTCGCCTGGGCGTCCTTCATTATCCAATAAATTCTTGTCTCTTGGTTGGATCCATGATGGTGCGTGCTTCTCCTCAGTGCTGCTCCAACTTGAAATCCTGTTTGCAATCGGTGCGTACAAGCTCGGTCCTAACCTATAAAATAGTTGGCGTGCGCACGAAAATATCAGATGCGGTCGAGTAAAATGGCAGTCTCGATCCATGTTGTTGAGAATTGAAAAAAAGTTACTTTTGCTAAAGGCAGCGGTACCACACCTACACAAGCATGTGCATGAAGCAATTACCAAAATGACAACGACACACGGCGGGTCACTATGAAAACTGTAATGACAACAACAGGAAACTAGGGAAATGTGTTGAGAGGATAAAAATGGTGATGAAAACTGGGATCTTGAGAAGTAGTTAGAGAGGATCTGGATGAACAAGCAATGGGATGATAATGGTTGAGATTGAATGTAAACTAACGTTACGAGTACGATGCGCAAGATGGGAAAGACGAGGAGTGAAATAGACAGTAGCAAAAATGAATAGAAACAAGTCTGAATCCGACCCTCCATAAGACTGTTGATATCCAAGACGTTCATTATGCGGGTCGCCATGTCGTATCAGGTCGGTCGACCATATGCGTCGCGACCGTCCCACCTGACTCGGATGTCCCCTCAAGCGTCGCGGGCGCAGTGATAAACGACTGTGCAGCCGTACTGATATCCGCTCGACTCTCGTCGCGCCTGGGTGACGGGATCGCAAGGCCTGCTCTCGCCTCTTCCTGACGCTCGCGTGAACGCGACTCTTGGCGCGCAGTCAGCCTAGATGTCGTCGCTTCCGACGGCGCCGAGATGGACACGCTCGAGACCGCATTGCGAAGACCCTGTGACGAAGCCCGGCGCATCGGCGCCAACATAGGCTGTCCAAACGTATAGTTCTCCTGACTGCTTCCCGCATGCGACGCGCTCCCCGAACGCGACCGCGAGTCTGACGAGGACATCACGTCTTCCTCCAGCCGCGCCCGCGACGAGTTGGCCCGCGCCCGCATCGACTGCACGAGCTCGACCGATGACCGCGAAGCGTTGCCCAGACTCTGAATAAGTGACCCCGTGCGCGAGCGGACCGCAGACCCGGCTCTAGACCGCGACGAGATCGAGTTGGAGCGCGACTGCGAGCTGCGCCGACGACGACTGCTTACGTTGGAGGAACGTGGGCTGCGCGGGGCAACCCCAAGCAGGCCCACGCTGTCTTCGCCTTCTGCTGCTTCGTGTGGCCCCTCTGGTACGGGCTGCTCCATCATCTGGGGCTCTTCTTCTGCGTCGTCGACCTCTCCTTCCTCCTCCGCTTCTTCGCTCAAGAAAGACTCGTAGCCACCTGGTATGTGCTCGCTAGCATCGCTGTCCGTACGGATCCGAGGAGGGAACCGCCCTGGGGATATGACTGGTGAAGGTGAGGATGGGAATGTGGGCATCGTACCAGCACGGGCACGTCCGCGACCAGGTTGAGGATGACGAGGCGGCATAGGAATTGGGCTGCCATATCCAGACGTGGGGCTTGACATCACAGAGTTGCTTATCGCTTGTGACATGGGCGAGTCGGACGACGTGTCCTGATTCCCAGTCGACTGGGTGGATCTCGAATGAGCAGAGCGCGAATTCGATGAGGGCGACGTCTCCGATTTAGGAGTCGAATGCGTCATGGCACTCGAGGACATGGACGCACCGCGGGTGTGCGGGCGACGGAATTGGAAGGGATAGCGAGAACTGATGGGCTGACCGAGGCTGGACATGGAACCAGAGGTACGCGGATGAGCTTCGCTGCTCACTTCCCCCTCTTCTGCCTCTTCCTCCTCTTCCTCTTCCTCCTCTTCCTCCTCAGCGACTTCAACTTTGGCCTCTTGCTCTGCTTGCTGGGTTCCGATAGATCGTGGACGCTCGGAGCTACTCGAGACGGGTGACCTGCGCTTCTCCTTTCGTGAACTAGGCGAGGGTGGGAAAGGTATCTGATCCTTGGACGACACCTGCGCCCCATACCCAGCGAATGGGTACGGCAGCTTCATCAACGGAGCCGAAGGACCACCGACTGCACGATCCTTAGAAGACGTAGCGACCACCCTGGGAATGATATCCGACAACTCGGGCACCGGCGAAGGCGAGGCGCCAGTTTCGCGTGGATGTGCAAACAAGTCCTCCGAGAGCGCACCCCGACGCGCAGGTGCCGGCACGGACGGTAGACCCACAGCTGCTAGCACCTGCTCGACCTCAAAGGCCGGCGTGGTTGGCACGCCCGGCAACTCTGCATCTCCAACTTCCTCCTTCTTCGCCGAAGCTGCGCTCCACCGAACAGGCGGTTTAACCGTGAGACAGAAGTCAAATGCTTCTTGAATACGCAGACGCGTACACGTTTTCCAACTCCAGGGAAGTGCGTCAGGATCCTCACCGCCGTCGCTATAAATGGACAAGGTCTTTTCATGATCTTCTTCCTCCCATCTGTAGCGGGGACCACAGAGTCCCGCGCAGCCTTGACCACTCAAGATCCATAAGCCGACCCTGGGCAGACGGGTTATGGATGAGGAGAGGCATTGCGACAAGGGGAAAACATACCAGCTGATGAACAGGACGAGTGCGCGCCATGCCGTCCACGCAGCATTGGCGAACAGAACGCCGCGGGCGTAATCCGTCAACGTGCCATCAGATGCGCGGAAGAAGGTCGTATCGCGACCATTGAAGCCAGCTTCGATCAAACCAACGTATTCGGGGTTTGAAGAGGAGAACGAGAGAAGCAATGCAACGCAGAGACCCGCTCGAGGTAAGAGGAGCGCGACGGTGGGCAAGTTCTGTGAATAAAACCAGAACGTTTCGGCAAGACCATCACGGAGGCCGCCGTTTTCCCCAAAGAATGCTGAGTACCGAATGTAATGCATAAAGCAAAAGTTGGTGTACGACGTCATGGAGGTAAGGCTGAACCCAGAGGACGAAAGGTAGAGAGGGATGATGTGCGGACGTTCTGAAACAGCCTCGGTCAAATGCCGAGGGAGGTGAAAGCGAGTGACACTCACTGATACGCCATCGGCGGTAAAAGGAGTAGACAAGTTCGTACAGCACAAACACCACGAAGATCCAAACTAACCAACAAGCAATATAAGCTGCCGCACCAAGAGCCCAATTCTTGCCAGACCCTGACACGCCAGGTGCTGTCGGATTCGGGTATTCTGCGACTCTGCATTCTTGGATGAGTAACAAAGTAAGAGACTGAACGAATGATACGCACTGCAACAACATAAATACGGCATTGAAGTCAAAAAAGCTTTGCAAAACAATGTGATAAAATGTGAAAAAAGGAAACAAGTAAAAGTAGAGTTTAGCCAAGAGGGTGGGATTTCGCAGGAGTTCGGGGTGGAGACCGTTCGAGTTGAACTTGGGACGGAGCACGCGGTCTTGCGCGTGGATCGCGGCCGAGACCATCGTCGGGCTCATGCCAGCTGTCGTCGCTCGGGACCAGACGCGGGGGCGAAGTCGCGTCTGTTCGGAGATCTCGCGAGCATCCCGGCCGGGTTGAGTGGCGTCCTGAAGGCTGACAACACGGACTGAACGTGGAGTGGGTTTGCGACCGATGTTGAACACTTCGACGGGGGTGAGCCCGGGCGTATATTGCCCGTTGGAGGAGTGAATGGTCGAGCCCGGGTCAGGCGGGAGGGGCCGTTTGGGAAGCCAGGAGGGATAACCTTCCGAACCTTCTGACACCCTGGGGTGGGTAGACGAAGAAGGTTGTTCGGAAAGTTCCCCGCGCAGGTCAGAACCGCTCTTGGGAGACTCGGAGGGACTACTGGGCTGAAGTCGTGACATCTCGTTAATGAAATGAAACTAGCATGCAAAGAGACAGTAAAATAAGCGGGTTCGTGAAGACGTGCCGGGCGTCGGTTTCGCGTTCGAGAAGATGAAATTTTTTGTTTAGTATTTTTTAAGAGTAGAAAGGAAGATAATGGCTCTAGAGGTTGCCTCGTGTTTGACGATCGGTAGCCTCGTGTATGAGACTTTCCGCAAGTGAACGAGCAGAAAGCTGAAGCAGGGAAAGGAAGGAGGTCCCGCAACATCAAAAACACGCGGACCGCCCTGAAAAACCTCAACCCCCTGGATTCCAAAAAAGGAAACAAGACATGAATTGGTTCCGCTCACCATCAAATAAAAAAGACCCCCCAAGTTACGGTACCTGCTGAATTTAGTTAGTGAACCTGGAAAAAAAATGAGCGTGTCAACGGCGAGCAGACGCGGCGCACAGCGTCCACGTCAAACACGGAAGGCAGCCGGCGCTGTGGATAGAAACAGTAAAGGAGCGATTGCAGATACAAAGGTAGTGGTTCAGAAGAGAGTCGTGTGTCCCTGCGCAAAAAGCGTTGCTAGGGATTTACAACAAGAGAAAAAAAAAAATGAACAATAACAGCATCTGAACCCCTTCATACATTGGCGATCTAACCTTATCCCCCACGAATCCACGCGAGTCGTCATGTGTCCCTCGGCGTGAAATGAAGAACGTCGGACCCCTCTCCATATACAGCATCCCAGTCAAATTGGCTTTGCTGGTTCTCCTTACCAAATGCCTCAACAAGCTTCGCTGCTTCTTCCGTTCCATTCACGACAGACCGCGCGTCCTCGCTCTTCTTCCCCTTGGCACCCTGCCCATAGATACGCGACCCATCGCCCGAAAGGAACGTCCCAATATGTCGAAATGTCAAGCTGATTCGCTCTCCATTCATGAACTGCTCTTCGGGGGACTTGATATGTATCGGCCGCTTGTCGTGGTTGATTGCGTGCAGCCACTTGGCGTTGGTCTCCGGCCCGAGCACGAACATCGAATTGTGCGGCAGTGGGATTTTCTGCGACGGCCGGGGCGCACCGCCTTCTCCAGTATTTTGCACCCCGTCTCGCTTCAGACGCAGGGTCATGACGCGCTGGGCGCCAAGGCTGACGTTGACAACTTTGGACCCACGCACGATGTCAATCGTCTTATCAGAATGTTCCGAAATGTAATCTGCCCCGCTTCGATAGTGCTGGATCAGCACATGGTTCACCGGGTGATCGAGTACTTTTTGCACATGCGCCTGTATCAAAGAGACCGTCGGAGAAAACGGACGGAGAGCGGGGGACTCGTCCGCTGGATGCCGATATATGGGAAAACTATTTTTATGAGCAAGAACAACAAAAATATGATGAATTGGAATCCGCTGTCGGCCGTAACGATGCTCACCTTCCGTCCGCAGCAACGTCCCCCTCTACGGCCACAAGTCGGGGCACTTCCCCACCTGGATCGATGAATATCGTACAACAATAAGCGCACGCGGAATCTGCGCCTCTCAAGCGCCGAACATACCTCGATGGTACATGACATTCCATGCCACCTCTTTTCTCATCCTCTCAAATGCCACCTCTGCCAAATCGGGCGGGAGAATATCGAGAACGAGCCCAGAATCGCCCTCGCCGATATGATCGCCTACTCCGAGGCTCGGCGGTGGTGCATTGCGTGGCCTATGTGAGATCAATAAGATTAAGACACTGAGATGCCGCCGTCACCGTCGGACGTAGGACGCGTACATGATATGTGTGATTCGGAAAGGGGCTCCCGCGTAGTCGGATGGTTTCGAAACCAGTATGGCTCCTTAGCACGCCAATGCCTGCAAGAGGCTCAAAACGTTGAATTATAACACGTTGCTAGCAGCTAGTCACCTCGTGTTCTGATATTCAGATGGAGAGAAACTCAAAGCCCGTGGCACCAACCTTTTACACTGCCTGTGGTAGAGGACTTGAGCGACACGAGGCGTTAGGGAAGAAAGCGTCGCTGAAGATCAACTAATCCCATCGGCGCATAGCCACAGCCTCGAGGGCACAACGTGTCCCCGGTGACACATTGCCAGCCCACTTCCACGCTCATCAAAGTCATTTTGATCAAGCTATACAAGAATCGGATTTCGCGTCCGAGGACGATAAGCTGCAAATATACCAACAATCTCAGCACGAGGCAGACAGCGGGTCCGCTACGTAAATATACAGATACGGGCGTAAAGAATGATATCGAAACTAGAAAAAGAGCACATCATCTTAATCAATATCGGCACGTCAAGTTTTTGTTCCAGTCATCAGACCCAACATCATTCATAACGGCAAATGGCGGTCATACTTGTCCTTGATGCTCTTCAACGTCGAGTAATGCTCTGCAAAGAACGCAATCGATCTCCACTGGCAATTAGGTCACCCAGTCTCAACTTGACATCTTATCTCCTGGATCCATAAATTGCTAAACAATTGTTCTTCGTCGTCGCCGTCGTTTCGTCCAGGAAACCCCATACGTGACCTCTAAGAACATATGTATTTCGCATGCCAGATTCAATCCAGCAGAATCGGCAGTGTAATCTGGTTCACTTTGCCCCAAGCAACGGTGCTACATAATGGTTATCAACCACACAAAAACTAGAAAAAGTAAAACGCAACACACTTGAAACCTTCAATACATGCCTGTGGGATTCCACTGTAATTCGCAATCGAATCTCGCGACAAAAGGCGAAACGAAAAGAGGCTATCTGCCTCGTCTTCAGTCCACCACTGAACACGTATTACACTATAGTTTTCCATCTCTGTGTTGCCGCGACGGTTTCGTCGGTCATGCCGGGCGCGAAGTCGTCAAAGGTGACCTGTTCATTTGGATATGCCGCAATATCTAGCCCGATCGCATCTGTGAATTGGGCTTGGAATTGCAAGAATCCTCTGAAGTCTTGCATAACATAGGAGCGGGTCACATTGCCCACGTACGTGTTGATGGATCTGAATTAGGACCTTAGGGTATGTGCGACAGGACCACCACACACAGTCCAGAATAAATCCGAATTTTGGTATCCATTCGCGACCCAGTATTCACTTGTGGAAAGCATAATGGATATTTCCAATGCGTTGTCGACACCTCCAGTCGCGTTGACTTTGAGCGGGGAGGCAAACTTCCAGGGCCATTTCTGGGCGACAGGGAGGAATGGCCTCTGCCTGACAACATCTGCCCGCAGTACCAAAAAGACCGGCCGCAGCGATGCCGCCGATCATCGTACGGCCATATTCATTTACCGCAGCGCATGCTTCATTACGCCGTACGCCAGCGCTGAACGTTGCAGCTGTACAAGCCCGCGTCCATCAGCGCACTTCTCTCACCACCAAACCACCAAACCACCTTCGTACGTCTCTGTCTCTGGCGCGCCCTGTACAAATGCAGTGTCATATGTCATCATCGAACCACGGATTCTATTCGGCTGCCACAACTCACCCCGTGTTCTTAACGACCAGCTTCAGCCCACACTCGATCGCAAAAGCTAACACGAACTGGACGTCCGTCATACACTCGTGGTGTTAGTATCCAAAAAAAAAAAAAACACGCATCGAGCGCCCAGTTCGGGAGCTCCGTCGAGCCGGGATGCTCTACGGGCCAGTTGCCGGCGCCCCAGTTCACGTCAATAACGGTGCAGTTCCCCGATAGTTTCGACAGTGGGTAGCGTCCCAAGGTGGGTATACGAGGGGTTGGGTCAGCTGGGCGGTAAGTTGTGCAAGGATCGCAACTGAAAGTCAACAGGGTTGGTCGTTCGTGAAAAGACCAGTAAATTGGCGAGGCGTCTCGACGTAAATTTACCGTCCATCCTCCTCGGGGCCCAAACATTTCCGTCAACGCACCGCCATCAGCGTACAAATGTAGCATTACTCTTCACGGTTATCACTATTGCTATCAAACGGCCAGGAACCGAGCTGGTAGAGGCGGTGGCAGTGAAAAAGTTGGTTTGGAACGGATGCTGTGAAGAGATTCTACGTCGACATCACTGACGATTTTCCTCGAGTTCATCATCTTGAACTCTTCAGATCGTTATCCACAAGGAAATATTACTGGTTGATATTGGTCGCTCGTGATCCATATGTCAACGTTGTCGGTGAGTCAAGAAATGTAGTGCATGATGTGGCATAGTCTGTTAAATAAAGGTTACAGGAAGCTAATGCGTCAAATAGGTGACAGTATTTAAGTATGCACTAGAACGGTATTGAAACGACGGAAAAGGAGGGGGAAAAATACTTATCACAACCCATATCGGCATGTCAAGTTTTCATTCCAGTCGTCAGATCCGACCCCCTTCGTGACGACGAACAACCGATACGGATCGTACTTGTCCTTGATACTCTTCAACATCGAGTAATGCTCCCCAAAGAACGCATACTGCCAATCGATCTCGAACTGGGTTGCCTAGTCCCAACATTAGAAGATTATCAAGTAAGACGAAAAACGGCGCACTTCATTCACATAAACACCATCGAGTGGCGTCACGTCGTACACCTCCTGGATCCATCCTTGAAGTTGCTGAATCATATCTCGCATTTCCATCGACGTCGTCGTCTCATTCCAGACAATCCCGTACGTGGCCTCTAAGACTGCATTTCGCCATGCCGGATTCAATCCTGCGGAATCAGCTGGAATCTGGTTCACCTTGCCTCCAGCGATGGTGCTACATAAGTGTCCGTCACCCATGCAAAGAATAGAGAAAGAAAAACACGACGCACTTGAAACCACTCGTGGTGTCGATGAGTGCTTGTGCGATCCCACTATAATTCGCCGCAATCGAATCCCGTGACAAAAGACGTGATGAAACAAGGACATATGCGCCAACCTCTGTCCCACCACTGAACTCCATTTCATAAATCAGATTATAAACGTCGGCTTCATACGCTGTCACGCTGCTTGATACGACCCCATAAGGCGCCAACGATTCAGTATAGTTTTCCCATCCTTGGGTCGTCGCCGCGACAGTTTCGTTGGTCATGTTAGGCGCAAAGTATGTGAAGGAAACCTGTTCATTGGATATACCACCATATCCACCCCAACCGTCATCGGTAAATTGGGCTTGGAATTGCAGGAATCCTCCGACGAACTCTTGCATGACAGAAGAGTTGGTCACATTTCCCACATATTGGTAGGCCTGAATCGGGACTTTGGGGTACGTGCGATAGGTGACCGAGATTACGACCCCGTACGTGCTTCCACCACCGCCACGCACGGCCCAGAATAAGTTCGAATTTTGGTATTCATTCGTGACCAAATATTCGCCCGTGGAAAGCACGATGGATATTTCCAATGCGTTGTCGACACCTTCATAACATAATCAGTCGCGTTAGTTTTGGTCGGTGAAAGCACTTTACCAAGGCCATAGCTAGGCGACAAGAAGGAATGGCCTCCGCCTGACAACCATCCACCCGCAGCACCGACGGAACCGCCCACGGCGATACCTCCGACCATCATACGGCCATATTTGTTTACCGCAGCGTACGCTTCGTGCCATTGCACGCCAGCACCGAGCGTCACAGCTAAAAAAGCCCGCACCATTCAGCAACGTCTTCACTACCCACCCACACACCCACCTTCGTACGTCTCCGTCTCTGGCGCACCCTGTGGAACGAAGGCGGCGTCGTACGTGATGTTTTTCATATTGTGTGTCCACACCATAAACGAGCCCCGCGCCGCACTGCGGCCAATGAAATCATGCCTGAAAATCAATGCTCGTCAGCTTCAAATCAAGATTCTATTCGGCCTTCCTAACTCACCCCGTGTTCTTGACGACCAGCTTGAGTTCATGCTCGACAGCGAAAGCTAATGCAGCCTGGACGTCTGCCACTCCACGCGCATCGACGCCGATGACGGGCACGCGTCCTTGATCGCACACCCCCGTGACGTTGGTATCCAAAAAACATGCGTCGAACGTCCCGTTCTGGAACATGAGTGTCTCCCAATTCGGGAGCTCCATTGAGCCGGGGTGCTCTGCGCGCCAGTTTCCGTCGCCCCAGTTTACATTGATGTCGGTGCAGTTCCCCGATGGATCTGAGGGTGGGTAGCATCTCGAGGCGGTCGGGAGGGGGTATACGAGGGGTTGAGTTACTTGGCTGGCGAGTTGGGCAAAGGTGTCAGCAGAAGGCCAGCAAGGTTGGTCGCTCGTGCATAGGCAACCTGTACTGGACATGACGGCATGGGCGATCGGGGTGAGGCCCGCGGTCAGTGCTACGAAGGGGACGATCATAGAGCGCACTCGCATGGTAGCGCGTGTTAATATTTGGGGTCAGCCTGGAGATCAAGATGAAAGGTCCATTTTATGCTGCACGTCGATACGTACACATGCGCGCTCATCAACCCGCGAGTCGAGGACTGTGCCACCACGCAGTACAGGATGCGTGGAATGACGTTATAATGAAGGCGCTCAACCAAACTCCAAGGAGTCTTGGCTCCACTCCGGCTAGAAAAATGCACGCTCCACTGTACTGCACAACGCTTGGCTATCACGAAATGATGGCTGGATCAACTTGTTGTGTAATCATACACAGGTCTAGCTCGGTTGCTCACCAAGCATATCGAAGAGGCGAGTTTTGCCGTCGCGTCGCCGTTCTCAGTATCACGGTATGAAATCCGTAATATCTGATCGCAGCGCTGGCAAAATAGAGGGCCCGAAAAAGGAGCTAAAAATTGGAACCTTAAATGGAGATTTGGTGACAGAAGTATATGGCCGCCGAACAGTTGTTCCGGGATGGGTACCAGTCTGCTAAATGAAGGACTCGTCTGGGCGCAGAATAACATGATATTTTTCTTTGCACTACGGCAATCTTCGTCAGACACAGTGAACTATGTTGCCTCATTGTTCAATTTGCTCTCGAGTGACAAATGTCAATCACTTTTCTGGTCGTACCAGCTCGCAGGACGCGCATCGCATCGGTTGACAGTAATTGTTCTGCTATCAATAATTCTAGTGCGCTGTCTGGATCAGAAATAGTTACTATTATGACACACGATCTCCATAATGACAAAGTAAAATAGGCAGACTAGGACGGATTGTCTGTCCAGTTACCCCGTCAATGTTTAACAAGCAAGGACAGCATTGAAATGATCGAAAAGGAAGGGTGGAAAAGGACACCGATCACGACTCATATCGGCACGTCAAGTTTTTATTCCAGTCGTCGGATCTGACCCCTTCCGCGACGACAAACAACCGATACGGATCGTACTTGTCTTTGATACTCTTCAACGTCGAGTAATGCTCTCCAAAGAACGCATACTGCCAATCGATCTCGAACTGGGTCGCCTAATCTTGACATTAGCGAGAATATCAGGTATGACGAACAAGACGCACTTCGTTCAGATAAACACCGTCTCCGGGTGTCACGTCATATACTTCTTGGATCCATCCTTGAAGTTGCTGAATCATATCTCGGATTTCCGTAGTTGTTGTCGTGTCATCCCAAGAAATCCCAATCGTCGTCTCCAAGATTGCATTTCGCCATGCGGGATTCAATCCGGCAGAATCAGCCGGGATCTGGTTCACCTTGCCTCCAGCGATGGTGCTGCATATTTGTTATCAGCCATACAAAAACTAGAAAAAAAATTAAACATGACGCACTTGAAACCACACCCAATTTCAGCGAGTACCTGTGTGATTCGCCGCAATCGAATCTCGTGACAAAAGACGAGATGAAATGAGAATAGCTCCGCCGACTTCTGAGCCACCACTGAACTCGATTTCATAAATCAGGTCATAGACGTCGGCTTCATACGCCGTCACACTGCTAGATGAGACTCCATAAGGTGCCAACGATTCAGTAAAGTTTTCCCATCCTTGCGTCGTCACCGCGATAGTTTCGTTGGTCATGTTGGGCGCAAAGTAGGTGAAGGAGACCCGTTCGCTGGATATTGCACCATATCCACCCCAACCATCATCGGTGAATTGGGCTTGGAATTGCAGGAATCCTCCGACGAACTCTTGGAGTACGGAAGAATTGGTCACATTGCCCACGTATTGATATGCCTGAATTGGGACTTTGGGGTACGTGCGATAGGTGACCGAGATCACGACCCCGTAAGTATTTCCACCACCACCACGCACAGCCCAGAATAAATCCGAATTTTGGTATTCGTTCGTGACCAAATATTCGCCGGTGGAAAGCACAATGGATATTTCGAGTGCGTTATCAACACCTTTACAGCACGTTCAATGTCGCGGTGACTCGGGATGGCGAAAGCATTTTACCAAGGCCATAACTGGGCGACAGGAAGGAATGGCCTCCACCGGATAGCCATCCGCCCGCAGCACCAACAGAGCCGCCCACGGCGATACCTCCGACCATCATACGACCGTACTCGTTTACTGCGGCGTACGCCTCGTGCCATTGTATGCCGGCGCCGAGCGTCACAGCTGTACAAACCCGTACCGTTCAGCAACATTTTTCAGCGCTCGACACACCAACCCACCTTCGTACGACTCTGTCTCTGGCGCGCCTTGTGGCACGAATGCAGTGTTGTACGTGATGTTCTTCATATTATGCGTCCACACCATGAACGAGCCCCGCGCCGCGCTACGGCCCATGAAATCATGCCTGAAAGTCAATGTCCATCAGCTTCGACCCACAGATTCTATTAGGCCGCCCCAACTCGCCCCGTATTCTTGACGACCAGCTTCAGCCCATGCTCGATAGCGAAAGCCAATGCCGCCTGGACGTCCGCCACCCCACGCGCATCAACCCCGATGACTGGCACGCGCCCCTGCTCACATACCCCCGTAATGTTGGTATCCAAAAAACACGCGTCGAGCGTCCCGTTCTGGGACACGAACGTTTCCCAGTTCGCGAACTCCATCGAGCCGGGGTGCTCCGCATGCCAGTTGCCGTCGCCAAAGTTTGCTTTGATGTCGGTGCAGTTCCCCGATGGGTCCGAGGGCGGGTAGCATGCCGAGACGGTCGGGAGGGGGTATATGAGGGGTTGAGACACTTGGTCGGCGAGTCGGGCAAAGGTGTCAGCGGAAGGCCAGCAAGGCTGGTCGCTCTTGCATAGACAACGAGTGCCGGACATGACAGCGCTGGCGATTGGGGTGAGACCAGCGATCAGCACCACGAAAGGGACGATCGTAGAGCACATTCGCATCTCTTGGGTCGGATCATGATGGTCGGCGCATTTTATGCTACGCGTTGATACGTCACTTGCGCGGCCATTACCCCGCAAGTCGAAGATCGCGTCACCATGCACGCTAAAATGCACAGGATTTGCGGAATAACGTTGTAATAAAGGGGCCGACCAAACCCCAGGGAGTCTTCGCGATTGAAATGAGCCCGACCAAAAAACACACTTTGCACTGCGCAGTGCAATGCTCAGCTGTTACGAAACTGTGGCAGGATCAACTCGTCGTGTAATCATACACAGGTCTGGCTTAGTTGCTCACCAAGCATACTAAAGAAACGAGCTTTGCCGTCGCATCGCTGCTCAATGTGGCTTAGTCTAAGAACTGTAGTGACGACATTTTCCACGGAAATCACTCCGACGTGTTTTCGGATCACGCTTCGAAAACCATAACATCTTGCTATGCTGGCAAAATAGAAACCCGGAAAAATGCTAAAAATTGGGACTTGAAACACGTATTACAAGGGGTAACAAGTTGGATACATTACTGATACAACGTGCGTATTTTTCCCCTCTCCACGCTACACCCCTAAAATACCGTTCAGATAAAAGACAATCATAACACATTGTATCCCATGTCCTTTAACCACCAAGACGAGTCGTCGATGTTCATTCGTTACTTGTATCCTGAGTCAACACTGTCCGCGAATCGGAGGGGGCTGATTCGGTCTGGTATGGGGAAGAGACAGATGCCATGGAAAGTTGACGTTGTAAAGAGCGGGTGAGTCCGCCCGTAGGAAGAGGAGAGGAACGCGGTGAGCTATTGGATGGGCGGCCGGCTGGGAACTGTTGTGGTGGTTTGCCATTTACCAGGGTCAGAGGTACATGTGCAGGCGGACTTGAAGTAGGTTGGCTTCCCGAGGCTGTTGACTCTGCACTAGTCGACAGTCGTCTCTTCTTTGACCGGGGTGACAGCTCAGGGTCTTGGTCTGTCTCTGTCGAATCATTTGCGGCTCGTTTTTGATATCGCATGGTGGTATTGCGGGAGCCACGAAAGACAGCGGCAATGCGAGAAATTCCACGGTTGACAAATTGAGGGACGAGTTGATCGGCATTTACCCACTGAAACCTTGACTGGGCTACGTCCTTGAGCTCATCCTTCTTGGGCTTGGTCAAGTTGAGGGCCTTCCATGGGTAATGGGGACGGCTGTCAAATTTTTCCAATGCCTCTCTATCCTTCTTCAGCCACCGGTGTCTGTCTGCTTCTTCAGAGACCCAGCCAAGGTCAAGCAGTCGGCGTAAGTGTCTTCCGTTGAGAGAGCTCCTCTCCGGATTGTTATTTTCAAGTATTGCCTCATAAACATGCCAACCAAGAATGGGATCAAATAGCTCAGGCGCGTGTTGTTCGACAGGGACGGGGTTTTCGTACGCGAAATCGCGAACTTTGATGCCTAATTGTTGGATTTCCACGACGATCTCTTCCGGTGTAAGATCGGGAGGAATTATTTCCGTAGGCACAGGTGAAGGTACCGATGCAGGCTGTTCCGGGGCCTGGACAACAAAGGGTCAGTGATTCAGAGCAAGTCGATACGACTGTGATACTTACGGCATTATCCGCCACCGAGGGAGTTCGAAGGACAGGCATGGGAGTAGGAATATTCAAAGAGCCCTCACTCTGTGTCCTTCGACCGTACGAGGGCCCTTGACTGGACTCTCCGACAGGCAGGGAACGCGCCCGGCCGAACTGGTCTTCTGCGGCGTTGTAAGCCACTGTGTGAGTGCCGGACATGTGAGAAGGAAAGGTGAGCTGTAAGTCCAAGGGACCTTGAACCTCGGAGGCGGGCATGGGTGATGAGGGTTATGGAAAAAAATGGTGGTCTGAGTGGAGAAGGACAGATGTACGAGCAAGCGCTATTGTTCCTGTTCCACAGGCCAAGGAGAGAGACCAAATCGGGGTAGACAAAGAGTGGTACGCTGCTCCGAAGTGCAACAGCTCAGACACGAAAGTCGGAAATTTGAGTGGTTTCTTTGGCCAGGGAGGCTCACGGAACTTCGTTCGAGATGACCGTCGAGTCGAACGACGAGGGCAACAGCTGAGTTACTCTGTCGGCCTCTCGCCGGCATACGCCGAAAATTGAATATATACCCGAAATAGGACAGGTCAGTACCCCTATAGCCCTCAAAGTAACTCGGTGGTTACCATCAAGCCATACGAATCTGTGACTCATTTCTTCCTGTTCATTATGACAATATACGTTACATTCTGTTCGCGCCCATTTCATGCACAAAATCCCAGTAGCTGCGAACTTCCTGACTCAAAAAACGTCGTGACATGGCCAGTCATACACGCAACACGCAGAGTTCCCGCCTGTCTGACGTCATTTATATGGAGGATTGCCTTCCATCCGACACGACACGTTCTCCGATTGGAGGATGCTCCGTGGCGTCATGCCACGCAGCGAATAATTTAACTCGTACGATAGTGTCTACAAGCCTCGTGCAGCAACGCAACGTATCGCCCAGGCGATCGACGATGACTTTTCATGGCCATAATTTATGACTCCACACCATTCCTCGTTGATCCGACGCATTCACGGGCCATTTGGGAGCTCTCTCCTCAATCCTGGCCCTCCAGCAAATTTCAAACTTCGCTCAGTGGCCGTGTAGTAGTAAACTCGAACGTTGGCTCTTCAGTAATATTCCTGTTCCCAGCCCATTCCAAGACAGTCTGTAGCATCACGCCATGCAAAGTTTGCCAGTGAATTTGGTAGACCGTAGAGTCTTAAGGGCAGTGTATCAATTTCCGGCGATCGGGTGAACTCTGTTCGAACAGGCACACCGGTATCAGCGGGTGTAACGCATGTTTTCTCATTTTCCTGTAGCCACATGCAGCAATAAGTGGTCGTTGGGTCGGATAGAGCCGAAAATGAATAATCTGCACTGATTGGCAAGAACGACGATGAGCACACCGGACAAGCTACTCATACCCTTGCATGTATCATACATTCAGTCTCTGGGAAAAGTGAGTACATTACACACATGGTTGCGTGTCGCTAACCAAAATACAGAGCAAGGATGAGCTGGCTTATCATCTCACTGCACATTTGCGAATGAACGCCATATACTGGGGACTTACAGCACTGTGCATTATGGGACACAAAGACGCTATCGATCGCCAAGAGATGATCGACTACGTGATGAGCTGTTGGGACGAAGAGGCAGGTTTGTTCCCTCGCTCGGTTTCTCCTGTGTGACCCTGATCTATATGAAACACAAACTAGGTGGTTTTGGTGCCCACCCGGATCATGACGCACACATTCTTTCCACGCTGAGCGCAATCCAGATCCTGGTTACACAGGACGCATTCGATAGGCTCGATGTTGACCGTATTGTCAAGTGTGCGTTTCCCCGTCATTCGATACGAACTACATAGTAACGATCTACAGTCATTGCATCACTCCAACAACCCTCGGGGGTATTCGCCGGCGACGCCTTTGGCGAAATCGATACTCGGTTCCTTTATATCGCTGTCAATGCGCTCTCGCTACTCGGTCGCTTGGACGCCATAGACGTCGATAAAGCGGTGTCGTATATACGTCAATGTCGCAACTTTGACGGTGGGTACGGCGCAACTGCCGGAGCAGAAAGTCATTCCGCGCAAGGTAGGTGACCACGTTCGCTGCGAGCTTGTGTACACTTTTCGTTCCTCTAGTCTTTGTCTGTGTCGCTGCGCTCGCGATTCTCGACCGACTGGACGAGGTTGATTCGGATATGCTGTGCTGGTGGCTCTCAGAGCGACAACTTCCGAATGGGGGACTGAACGGGCGGCCAGAGAAACTGCCGGACGTGAGTGTGGCAGCCCGGTTGCTTTCTTGGTATTGGCGACGTTTATTTTTGCGGTCTTAAAATAGGTCTGCTATTCATTTTGGGTGCTGTCGGCGCTGTCGATCCTGAACAAGATGAGTTGGATCGACAACGAGAAGCTCACTGGGTTCATTCTTGCTGCTCAGGATCCTGAGTCAGGCGGCATCGCTGATCGACAGGGTGACGAGGTAGACGTCTTTCATACCCACTTTGGAGTCGCAGGTACGGTCAAACGAATCAACCTTGTTTGGGTGCTAGTGTCGCTGAACGGGAAACATGTCAGGTCTGTCGTTGTTGGGATACCCAGGGCTGGTAGATTTGGACCCCGTATACTGCATGCCAGCAAGCATAATCGAAGCCAAGGGGCTCAAAAAAGGATGGCAGGCACTGCCGCGGAGGTCGACCTGATGTGGCGTGCTTCGTTTCTGTGGCTATTTTGTTACTAAATCGAATGATGTCCCCTAGAAAGTCTAATAATCTGGAGCATGCCCTGTCTTCGCGGTCGAAGTAGCCATGTAGCAGTGTTCGCCTCTCTGTTGAATATGATGTCAAGGCAAGTGCGCCCTGGATACGAAGGAATGGAAGAGATCTCCGTTAGACCGTCGACTGGAGCGAGACCTTGTTCCCAACACAATCCTGTGTCATAAATTCCTGTGCGAAAAGAATTTTCTGTGAACTCGTGCCTATAAGCATTTCATGCTGGAATTAACAAAGAAAGCGGGTGAGATACGTAGGTGAACTCTCCGGAGATTAACAATAGGCGAACATGTAGCTTGATCTCCTTTGCGATGCTGCGTTCTATTCTTGGTTGCTTCTGTGGATTGTGTTGCACAGGAAACTAGCCCATCGGTCGGCTATCCAGACAGGTAGCTGTTTTTAAAGTGGGCATCCGTCGATCATTTACGACATAAGACCGCAGAAACTGACATGGCAAGGCCACGATGCCGACCTTTGTGCTTCAACTTGAAACTTGAAAGCCGGGATGTAGGACCACGGGAAACGGCATCTCCATTGAAATCTGATAGCAGTGTCGAAATCAACGCATTAGGGATATGAAATGAACAGTAAACGTGCAGGCTGTGGTATTCTATGAAGAAGCCAGAGTAAACCAGCGGTGGATGTCATTCGACTCGTACGAGCTTGAACATTTGGAATTGGCAATCGTTCCGATTGCATCCTATCATTATCAGAAGGAGGTTGGACATTCATTGCTTGCACGCCGCTGGCATTGGATCGAAGGAGAAGCGGCACCGGTCTCGACTGCGCTTATAAAGGATACGTCTAGCGCTGTGCGTCTCGTTCGAGCATCGCTTCGCAGTCTCAGCACCAGAGCTGAGAAACAGGGTCCCCGTGGCTCATGAGCTCCACTTGATGCACCGCTTCAAAGCTGGCTTCCCAGGGTTGGATCAGACTGATAGGAGAAGATGCAACGCGATATCCCAAGGAGGATCCGTTGCACGCCGGCTCAGGTTTGGTCTAGTTCGTTTCCGCGGACGGGCCGGTAGACGTCTTTTTCCTGCCCCCATGCACGTGCCGGACCTGTGCTCATCGGGCGCTTCTGTGTCTATCTATTTCGACGACCGCCAGCCCCAACTTGGTACGTCGAATTGCGTCGTGAGCTTTGTCGTGTCATTCGTGCTAGTCACTTCAGCGGAATTGAAGAGACGAACTCACCGCCAGACTTGGCACGTGCGACTCGATTTGGACACGCCGCCATGCTTCTTGCGCATGTCCTGGACCGCATTCCAGTCCGTTTTATTGCGATCAAGTATGTTCTTTCCCTTAATTTCACTTCGCATGTACCAAGCTGACGTGATCCCTGGGCAATTTCAGGCCTCCCGGTGTCCGGGAACAGCGTACAAGCGGCACTTGGGGGGTTGCATGACTGCAGTTTTCATAATCCCCACAGGGCCCACACACCGTCGAAGCGTGGCATGGAATGCACCGTGACGTTTGCCATGCGACCTATCATCGCCCTTGGCCGCTTCGCTACGTGACTTGGCGATGCCCGCCTCATGGGGGCGATATCAAAACCCCCGAATCATACCGGCCCTCCCAACCCACCTTCGCTCTTGGTGTTTATTCCAGCCCTTGCAGTTACACTCCGGCGCGAGTTACAGTCTCATTTCGACCATGTTTAGCGATTTAGTTGCAGCATCCAAAGTTCTCGGCGTACTCATTCTCGCACGCAACGGGGATCGCACAGAGTTTCACCAAGACCCCTACACCTATGCACCGTCGTTCACTGAGTCCACTCCTCTTGGTGCTGTTCGTATCGCCAGTCGCTCTTCCTCGACATACTATGCTAACATGTCACTCGACAGCTCGAGTCGTTTGAGCTCGGCTCTTACCTCAGGTCTACCTACCTAGACTCGTCTTCACCCCTCCATATCCTCGACATGCCTCTGGACCCCTCCCACCCCATCCCGCCCAGCCAAGTCAACGTTCACGCCAAGTCTGGTGGTGAGGGTTCTGTGATCTTTGACTCCAGCATCGCGTTGTTGCAGGGGATGTTCCCGCCGACTCCGCTCAACAAAATTGAGCTCGCCAACGGATCTACCGTCGTTTCCCCACTCGGGGGTTATCAATATGTTCCCGTTGAAATGGACATCGAAGATCACGTGCTCGAGCCATGGACCAACTGCAAGGTTCGCCATCTCGTTCATCGTTTCACGTGGTTGGCACACTAACAGCATATCTAGGCCTTCAAGAAACACGTTTCCGAGGTCTATGCTTCCGAAAATTTCGCTGAGACGGCCAAAGAGGCCCAACATTTCTTTAGAGCGGTGCATGACTACATGTTTGGCCGGCCTACGGACCTTCAAGAAATGGTGAGTCCGTGGTTGGCTCGCATGCGAGTTGTCTTTTAATCTCTGCTTTTCATTACAGTGGAATGTTGGTAGTAACTCTTCATTCTGCGCTTTCATTTCTAACCGCGTGTGGCACAGGTGTACGATTACCTCCATACCCAACTCATCCACAACCAGACCTTTGCGTTCCGGCTTCCACCCACATTGATTGAACAAGCGCGCGGCTTCGTGAACTACCAACAAGATGCAGTCTTCTCCGACAAGGACATCGGTGGTATCGGAAACAGTAAGCACCATACCGTCCTTGTACGTGATCACAGCACGTGACGCACCTTTCAGTCGCCGGCCGTACTATTCTTTCGCCAATCATCAAGGCTCTCGAGCGCATCGCTTTTGATAATGACCCACTTCGGATCCTCCTCATCGAAACTAGCTACCAGCCATTCATTTCCCTCTTCCATATGATGAACGCAGAGGATCACAACGGCCATCTCACAGGAATTCGTACGTATGAACGTACTTGTCTTTCCCGCACTTATAGACTTGTCGTACAGCCAATTATGCATCTGCCTTGTCGCTGGAGGTTCTTCGTGGCCCTGCCCCCGAACTCCGCGACTTTGTCCGACTCAAATTCAAAAACGGCACCGACGACACCGAGTTCCAGACCCTGCATATCTTTGGACACCCTGAAGAGCTAGTTCCGGTGACGGAGTTCATCTACCGCTTGGAGGTGTGTCCATTGCTCGAACCTGTGGATATTTTGTTCACGTGGCGCGTGCGCACAGCACAACGTTGTCCCAGCCGATAAGTGGTCCTCCACATGCTCCACCAGCTGGCTTCCATTCGGGCTCGACGTTTTGACCACGAGCACGGATGTCTTCAATCCCTTCCGATTCGTGTTCGTCTCCTTCCTCGTCTTGTCTACTTTTGCTTTCGCGGCGTACCGGAAGCGTATGCAGGCAATGCGTGCGAAGCGGCACCCGGCCATGATTGAAGACGAGGTACGGGGACATCCATGTGCGATTCGATCGATTTGGAATGCTCACCTGACGGTTTCTAGACTGGCACGTTTGTTAATGAAAAGTCGCGCTTGTTGCCTTGAGCGTATGCATCGTAAAGGTAGGGTTGTATGGGACTGCATGCTTCTCGCCTGTGTAATCTAGATTCCAACGTTCACGATCTCACTGTTTTCCTTGTTCTTGCATGATTGGCATTGATACTCTCATTTCTTCTTCATTTCACTTCATTTCATCTACTTTCTCCATGCTCGACCTCGGGCACGTATGGTACTGAGTACTTACATTGCTTGTAGTAGGTTAAACTTATGAAATGCAGGATAAATTTGCACTCCAATGATTGTCCAATCATGGACGTCAGCCTGAGAATGCGTATTATTTAGTATGACTTCTAGTTCTTCGTTTCAATGGAGCCCTAGCTCTCCTTATTTGCTATCATCGTGAGCTTTTTTTGTGTGTTTCTTGTTGTTTTGCTGAGTGGGTCTCACCGAACGTCAGCTACACGAGTTACTATCAACAAAAAAAGCGGAGTTGGCTAGTTCGACGGCGCAGAATCTCCATGTTTCTCGCCTTCCTCCAAGCCATCCTTGTTCGACGTGTCCCCGATTGGGCTAGCGACACGTCTCGTACGGGCGTACCCGACCGGGTGAATGTTTCGTATGTCTGTCGTCGCTGGCGCAGAGCAAGCACCCTGACAGTCCGCACAAAGATTGGTTACTCCAGGGGTTGATGTCGTGCGATCTGATTGTGTCGCCAACATGAAACCCTTTCGAAAAAATGGCTGGTCGTCAACTAAAGCAAGCTTGGAAAGTTTGTGTTTGCTAACATTGCAGAGTCGCACTTCCTGGAAACATCCCAACATACGATAGTGCTCGAGTACGCTTTTCATCCTGCGAGTTGCGGACTCTGGTGGACAAAAAGAGACGACCCATCGTCCTCGAAAGGCGCTCTCCGTCCGTAAACAGCGAGGTCGAGCTCTCAAGCACCTTATTTGGACCTATGGTAGCCAAAATAGAGGTGCGTCCAATCAGAAATATATTTCAGACTTGCCGGTCAGCGAGATTCTGTTTAGGTTCTAATATAGAGAACTGGAATTGTTATGCCGACCAGGACATTGGCGACTGTGATGCTCTTATCATTGGTTCTCGACATCAATTGTGCAAGTGGTGGTCAAGGATTCATAGCAATTTTTGCATTGCGTGGAGGTTACGCCGATATCTTTGCTTTCTATCTTGAGTCTAGCCTTGTGTGGTATACGGTCAAAAATGCCAAGTAGCCCCCTCTGCAGCCGTTTTCCTACGAGCCAAGACATGGATATGTGCTAAACCCGGAATGCTTTGTAACCTCTAATCATCCTCGGCACTGCGGCAGAGGACGTGAAACGCGAGACGCACCGGAGGGTTGACGAACCACGCGGTTTCCCAGTTAACCTCGTCCCATCTGCGCTTCACGAATGCGTGCACCTCTTTCCCTGCGTTCCTGACCATCGTCTCGTCTACCTCAGTCCAGACCGGGAGGCGAACGAGGTCCTCCATGGTGACGTCCCACTCCGCTAGTGCCGGAAGACAGGACTCGAGAGAGGGAAGACTTTCTGCAGTGTCATCCGAGCCTGTAAAACCAAAAAGACCGTATTGCTGAATGTGGGTGTTGATGGCGGGCGGAATCAGGGTGGGATGGAAGATGGGCAGTCTGGTCCAGATAAGAGAATGCTCTATTTCAGACGGAACTATTGAAATGTGCCGTCAGCAACCTAGGGTCGGAAAGCCCATCACATCCGCCATACCCGAGTAGGGCCAGCGGTTTCGCTTGATGCAGATAAGGTTCGAGTCGAATGGTATATCACCCTTGAAATACTCGGGCAGTGTTGGACAATGTTCTGATTCCCCGTTCGCCACGGCAGCAGTAGAGCCATCATCCAGTAGTAGAGTGTCGGGTTTTCCCCATTGCAGTTGGTGATGTAAAAGGTAGTTGGCTGCACTGCATCGTTATAAGAGCATTCTCATCCAACAATATTCCGTGATGTACGCACTAGTTGAACCATATTCCCTCTCAACCTCGGTGGCCCATTCTTCGTATCTGCGCTGCAGCTTCTTGTCGCGCTTCAGTAGCCCAAGGTCTCTTTCAAAAGTTACCACTGTGAAAATGCTCGGTAGGCTAGGACCAGACGTACCCCGAATTGACTATGGCCTTTAGCTGAACCCACGTGAAACGGCCGGAATAATGAGTCCGCAACTCGTCTTGAGTTGGAGGTTCTGAACAAAGGGCGACTCCTTTAACAACACCAGCTTGAGAAACGGTTTTAATGGTCATGTTCGCCTTACTAGCCGGACCATAAATTGGCCTTGATCTGGGGCTTCATGGTGAGGTTATATCTCCCACGCCTCAGTGACGGGACCTTATACAGACGTGTGTTGGGCGCTGAAGACGAGTATTCGCTGTTGTATGACCGCTTCAATCGTGCAATTTCAGGTGACAAGCACGAGAAAAATTGTCTTCATTACTATACGAGGTTGTTTCGCTAGACGGCAGTGAAGATGATCCAGGTCCGCAAGGTAAGGGTCGGTTTTCTTTCTCAACCTCTTGGGCGTGGTTGATATGTCATCTAATGCTCTTAGGAAGACTTCGCGAATTGAATACTGAAGATGGAGACCATCATAGGCATTGAAGGTAAAGATTTTTCATTTTGCCTTTTAGTATTTATTTCCAAGTCTAGCGTGGCGTGCACATCGACGCTGTAATCCACATGCCATCAGTGATCACGCGGGACGTACCAGAGAGTTGATAAACCACGCGGTTTCTCGGCGAGTCCGTTCCATCTACACTTCGCGAATGAGGCTATACACCACTTTCCCTCGTTCGCGACTATTGCCTCTTCCTCCTCGGTCTCAATCGGAGAGCAAGCAAGGCCCTCCATAGTGATATCCCAATCTGCTAATGCCAGAAGACGGGACTAGAGAAAGGGCAGACTCTCTACATTGTTATCCGTGCCTATAAAGCCCCCCCCAAAAAAAAAAAAAAAAAAAAACTATATTTCTCGATGCAGGCGTCGATAACTGGCGAGATCGGGGTAGCATGGAAGACAGCGGCTTAACTCCAGATCCAGGAATCTTCTATTTCGAGAGGAACTGTACATCGTTATGGACCAAGGGTCTTACAAGTAAGCTCATTGCATCATATGTCTTACCTGAATATGATCAACCGTTTCGCATTATACGAATTAGGTTCAATTCGAATGGGGTCTCCCCTTGAAATACTCGGGTGTCGGATAGTGTTCTGGTTTCCCATTCGATGTGGAAGCAGCCGAGACGTTATTTAGTGCCAGCGTGAGCAGTGACTGTCGGGATTGCCTCATCCTAGATAGTAATGCAAAAGGCAATTGACTGCGCTGCGGTCAGAGCATTTCTTGCAAAAAAATATCTGATAATACGATGTTCACACTGGCTGGACTGTATTCCCTTTCGATCTCAATAGCCCATTTGCATTGCAACTTTTTACCGCACTTCAGCGGCCTGATACAGCAGGTAAGGATTAGACGTACCCAGAGCTGACAAAATGTCTTCAGCTAAGGCCATGCGGTAAGCACAGTGTAAGCCTACCAGCTTACCTAGGTTCCTATAACTAGCATATATACCGCCCGTGGTACTGAACGCTAAGCGTTCAGTATTCACTGCCTTTTGGCTTAGCGGTCTAGCGGCGGGCGGTCGGACTGTTACAACTATGTCGCATTTGTATGTCTTCCTGACGTACGCTGCGTCTTCGTGCACGTGAATTCAGACATAGTGCAAGTTGTTGCACCATCCCTACCGTATCTCTTGTGTCATCCCTCTCCATCCTATCATCCTCACCGTCGGCCTGCAGCTCCTCTCGAGTTCCGCACCGATAACTCGTCTTCGAGTTCGTCCACGTGTTCCGTATATTAACTTGTCCTGCAACATGGTCAAAGGCTCCTGACGCGTCCAATGAGCACTCCTCGCGCAGTTAGGCGCCACGGAATCTTGGTTCCGGTTTTTCTCCCGCTCGTTTAATCGCACCCCAGCATCACTCTCGGATGCGAAGTGAACTCGAAACCTGTATTTATGTGCGACGCACGTCTACCGTACACGGATACTCCACGCATACAATGCACGCACCCTCGGGATGAGATGGGTCATGATCACAAGCACATGTTCCATAAATAGTACGGGCGATATCCAACATCGCGAGCTGTACGAGTACATCAACATACTTTGGTGAGACGTCACGCAACGTCTCCACCACGCACTTCCTCTAGAATCTCCCTTTCCTCCATCTGTATATCCTCATCTTGCTCCTGCCCGTTTCGTCCCTCTGCAAACACGATCGCACTTCCACCTGTTACGCCGCGCCCGAGTGCCGAGCTGAACCCAAAATCCGAGTCTATGTACGACCCACGTCGACCACGAAGATCGCGCGCATACAGTGCACGCACGCTCAGGACAAAACGCGGCGCGAGCGTGTATGCAGGCACATATACAAGGATTCCAATTGGTAATTGCCACCATCCATAAATGTCCACATCGGGGGCAGCTAGAATGATACTCATAACGTCCATCAGGAACATGCTATAAATGACAGAATTCACGATATAATTCAAGCATGAGCAAAGATCGAAGTTGGGATGGAAGGGGTCGCTGGACGTACGCGAGAAAGTAGAGAATGCCTTCCCTAACAAAAAGGTTCACGTAACAGCCGAGTCGCCACGTTTTCATTGATCTGTACATCTGATACGACTGCAAAATAAACTGGGCAATCACCAAGCTGCATAGTACGAAGGCGAAGAAGAGTTGGAATCCGCAAATTACCCCAGTCAGGTTGTTCGATGCTCCTCCCAGGCAATATGACAGATCGAGTACTTGACCCTCGGTCGCTATATGATTATGTATGAGTGATGGTAGATATTACTGTTAGACAAGCTAGAACGCAAATACCTGGGTAACTTTTCGGACTCGAATAAATAAAATTCCAGACTAGAGTTGGGATAACCTCCATGACGTAGATCGTGAGAAGGATGCCAATAATGACCCTCGATTGACCATATAATGCCCAGACTCGGAGAATCATTATTACTGCAATGACGACATTCCTTTTGTCCCTTTGAGATAAGCAATTCAAAGACGTACAATCTGCAGCAAAGATAAAAATAGCATAGCTCCATGCAGATAGAATATTAAGTGTTTTGCCTTACAGTTGTCATTGAGCAGAAGTGACTTGGTGAGTGCACATTGATCGGAGAAACTTACAACTTCTCAGTGGGTATCAGATGTCTAGGTCAATTGGTAACAAATAAAATGAACACATACACCTAGTGTATATATTTGAGTGGAGTGCATTCATTCGCAACAGAGAAAAAACTTCACACTTTCAGGACCGGGTAAGAAAGAACTCCCAACTGTTGTCAGCCAAGTCAGTCGAAGTGACCTGATGTTTTGAATCCAGGACATACGGAGAGCAGTGATCCTGATAAAACAATATGATAATCTTACACTCACGAATTAGATTGAATAATGACATACGTGACAGTGAAAAGACCAGAATAACGAATCTATAACGATAATTAGCGAAAGACTACCAAATATGCACCAGCCTACTCACAAAGATAAACAAGATGGATATCCAGGTCCAGGGTTGATTCTGTAGTGAGTCTAGTCGATGTAATCCACTAAGATCGTGTCTACACACTAACCCAAATGTATTCTATCTGAAGATATTGATTCGTGAGCTCTAGAAATACAACACGAATGAGTGCCAACCTCGTCAGAAAAGGTAAGGACTGATGGCAATGAGGCGAGTCCGACGTGCGTGCGCATCATAAGCACGATACTCACTATAATCATATCCGACAGCCACAAGAACCACAACTTGAAAAATGATGAGGTTCGATTTCGAAGAGCTAGCGTAAATGTGCATACGAGTTGTATAGTTATTTTCCACGATACCGGTCACAGCCGTCTCTAACGTGGATGACATGAGCTAGCTCGAGGACGAGAAATCGTGATAGAGTTTGAAATATCTGGGAAGACGGCGGCTTTCTCGTTTTACAATCAGATGTCGGTGCTTCAAGGTCCTATAACAGAACAATGTACGCGCCCAAAAAGTAGACAGTCTTGGAAGTAATGGACGACGTGGCGATTCCATTTTCGTTGATCAATTCCAGTGGATGACAATTCTAGGCATGTTCCCATTCTAATGGGCGCTGATTTACGTGATGATGAAAGATCATCTGCATTGATGACGTCGTGGGCCATAAAGTGGCAGCGCGAGGTCCACCAGTCGCCCATACAGGACGTGGGCGACGTGGGACATGACCACGCAGGCGCGAGGGATGCGTGGTGGCGACGACAAGGGTTATACGGACAAAGAGGACGCAAGACGCGAATATGGAGACAAGAGTGCCGAGCGGGATGCGACGGCGGGACGATGGCGAGATCGGCGACAATTAGATGCCGACCGGGCACGATTGTAGTTGCCGTTGTCACCGGGCAAGGTGATAGGCAAGGCGAGGCAATGGTAAGACGACAAGAGGGCGGGAAAAAAACGATGAGTGGAGAGAGTGTGACGCGATATATCAAATTTGCTGTACAGAAAGAGAGGTCCCCGGAGGATGTTTGGAAACAGGTTGAACGGCGGAGACGGGGATCAGGATCGTGACGAAGGAAAGATTCGAAATAGGAGCGAAAGGATACTCTCGATGCTTCAACTTGCAGATGGCGCGGCAATGATGTGTGCCGTGATGGATGGCCAACGACATCCTCGATATGTGCAATTGGTGGTAGTTTTCCGTACGATGTCAATATTTTGACGTTTGCGCGATTTTCGTAGGATATAACCGAGAGCGAAAGCTAAGACATCACGAGTTCCACATTAAAGAATGGATATAATCATACACGTCCGTTACCGTCGTTTCACTCGTCCATTCTATCACTCTCACGCGCCTCCGAACCGTCCTATCAGATTTCGCCACCAATCAACAATTCCAATCATCATCGTCAAACGATGACACGGTCCCTATGCGCTCGCGTGAATGGTCAGTTCCTCCTCATCGAAGTGGGTACCGATCTCAGGTTTGGATTTGGGTTGGGATTGGGATGCTGAGGTTAGGACTGGAGTAAGGCGCAGAAGCGGGCGTTGTAGGTGTCGGGCCAGGAGAAAATGCGGAGGTGATCGTGTTCGAAACCCCAGCAAACAACACGGATGCGCGTTTGTGACTCTTGGAGAATCTGTGTACGCGCGTGAGTGGCGCCCGACACAGAAATAGAGAGGAAGAAATGTACACAGGTGGTTTTGGAACCCCGAGTTTACGACCCATGGTTTCCATCCAGAACATGGCCGAGTGCGAGTGCGAACGAGTTGGATATGTTACCGTAGGCGGTGCAGAGGCAGGCCCGGGACTCGTGAATGGTGGAGAGGACGGAATGAGGAGGGTCGTGTCGATGGTGCTCGGAGCGGGTGAGACGTCGGTTGTTGCATTGGTAGGCGTCGTCGGCTCGACGACGTGCGGGGCGCGCTTGTGCATGCGAGAGCCAAGGCTGCTTGTGCGGAAAAGTAAGGAGGGATAATTACCGTCGCCGTCTTGTCCTCCGCGAATATGGTCTCATCGTGAACCGATGTAGGTGGTGTAGGGGATTCAATGTCTTGAATAACAACTCCAAAGTCTGCGAATCCGGCCACGATCAAGCGGACGCCTTCCTTGAGCCCGTCTAACGTGCCAAATGTGGCGGTGAGCGATAGATGATTGGGTTCGTGACCGCGGTTGACGATGCGTTCCCATCTGCGTTTGACTACACAAGAGGTGAGTGACAAGTGTATGGAGGAATAGGGACGTACGTTCTGCGAGTTCCTTTTCATGGAGAGCGAGCTGGTCTCGGAGTTCGAGACACCTGCGTTTTTTTTTTTGTGCGATAAAGTGGAGAAGGTTAGCGTGTCTGCAAGTACATACGGTGAGCCGACGGTGCCAAGAATGGACGGAGACACTTTTCGATTAGCGTCAGGGTTCGCGGGGGATACCGTCCGACGAGCTGATTCCGATGCTTTCGCGGGTCGAGGAGGAGCGGGAGCTGAGTAAAGGCTGGAGTGGTTCGAGTGAGTCTGCTAGCGGCGAGGTGGGGGTGTAGTAAACGATGGAGTGAGATCGGGGTTACAAACAACTTACCACTGCCTCCAACCGCACCCCCAGACAAACTTGGGAGACGAACAGACGAGTACCCGTGTTCTGTAACTCCAAGGGATATGCAAGACAATCAGAGGCCAACGACGTTAAGGAGCATGCGTCGGGCATCATACTACCGTGCTGAAAAACGAAAGGAATTGGACGAGGAGCGTGTCAAAATGTGCGCGCATTCTGGTATCGATAACGCAGAGACTCAAACCACTTCACTCTCGTCCCTAGCTCACGCTCCTTGTTAACGCAAAATCGTCGGACAACATCACCCGCGAATTCTTGATGCTCGCAGAAGAGTATGTCGACTCACCATGCTTGCAGACGCGCAGGGGTCCTCCACTTTATTGCACAAAAATAACACAAGCGTCCTGAACTTCGCAACTTGCTCGCTCTCCACGAAAGGAACTCGCAGAACGTACCTTCGCGGTCCTACCCACACTTTTCGCTCACGCCTGGTAGTAAGAAGCGAATAGATACTCATTGCCAATCGCAATCACGAACCTAATCCACTGTCACTCACATTCGGCACGTTTGATGGGCTCAAGGAAGGTGCCTGCTTAATCATGGCCTGATTCACTAGGTTCGGGGGTGTCGCTCAAAACGTTGAATTCTCTAATCTACCTCTACCAGTTCATAGTGAGGCCAGGTTTGCTGAGGACAAGACGGCAGTGGAGGTGGCCAGCCCCTTACTTTCCCGCGTAGGCAGACTCGACTCGGGCATCCCCAATTGCCCATCGTACGTCATTGAGCCAACAATGCGTACTGATGCAATGACTGACGTCCTACCTACCTCAAGCACTTTCGACATAACCTCCTCATCCCTCCTCTCTACCGATGAGTCCCGGACCTGCCTCTGCATCGCCAACAGTGACGTCTCCACCACCCTCGCACTCGCACTCGGCTATGTCCTGGATAGACACCATGGGCCGCAAACTCGGCGTTCCAAAGCCATCCGACCATCTCGAATCACCAATTCTAGTCGACGTCGTCAAATGACAACATAGCCCGTACGTGCTCGCGGGGTGGTTTTTGTCGGGAATGTAAACGCCTGCATGAATTCTCGATATTGTTGTCACCAGCTCAGACACGAATCATTCCATGGATGACGTGGTGAACGTAGCACGG